>JAKWJD010001764.1:53462937-53754978 GCA_027705065.1 Solanum peruvianum
GGGCATTCAACTATTAATTATAATTTTAATTATTAATATAATTTAAAAACCAATCTACAATCCACTCATTACTAACTAAACCTCACTCAATGATATTTCAATTATAATATCAAAATCGTCATAAACACTACTAAAACATGATAAAATTATAGATTATTGAAATGACTTTCAAAATTATTCGAGTCCGAATCGAAGCCCCAATTAAATTTAGGTTGAGCCGCTTATTTAGGAGGACACTTTCTTTCAAAATTGAATTATAAATTTATGATTAAAGGTAAAGAAATAATACATCCCGAATTAATTCATGCACTTTTTTATAATATAATTTTATAAATATATGATTTATTTTGAAACCTTTAATATTTATTTTGAAAAAAAAGTACCTATGAAGTAACATCACATAATTGAGATGTAAGAATAATTAAGATGAACATAGTCAGACTTTTAAGTTTATCGGTGATTTTTATGTAGCCACTTAAATGTATGATAATTTACTTCTATATTTTTTTGAAAACACTCAATTGGCAGTAGCTTGCATTAATAATGTGACGGGTTCATTAATTTAGAGGAATTAATTAGTAAGGGTGGGTTGTGGATTGATTTATAAATTACACTAATAAGTTAAATTATAACAAATAGTTGAGCGCCACGTATTTTAAAAAAATATTTAAATAGTTTAAATATAAAACTGTTAAATAAGTGGTCAATTTTGAACCAAAAGGTTGATTACAAGGGTATTTTGGACCTAATAGGTGGGTGGGAAGGGCATGTTGGAGCCAATAGGTGGATGAAGGGTAATTTTGTACCATTTTCATTACTTTGAGGGTATTTTAGGCCCTTCGATTTTTTTATTATCTTCTATCGAAATATTTTATTTTATCTTCAAAATCTGGATTCACACAAATTCCTCTAATAAAGGTATTTTCAGCGTTATCTTTTTAGATTTATTTTCTGATTTTATTGTTGTTTAAATCATTGGGAAAGTAGGATTCTTCTCGTTTAGAACTATAAAACACTCTTCAAAAAATGATTTTAAGAGACACTATTCATCTTAGTAAAACGATTTCTAGTGATTTTCATCATTTAATCTATGTATAACTCAAGAAATAACTGATATTGTAAGGTCTGCTTCTAAAATTAGGGAAAGAGGACGACAAGAATAAAGTCTTCATCAAATTCAGATTGAAAACGTAATCGTAGGGTACAAGAAAATGACGGCGAAGACCAAATTGTTGATGAATAGTTATTTAAATATTTTTTACATGTTTAGATTTTTGCATGTTTAGTTGAAGTTAAATAACAATTTGTTCAACAATGTGTACTGAATATATTTGTAAATTTCTTGTTATGTACATTGTGCAATATTTATTAGTTTATATTTTGTATTCAGTTGTTATTTATTATTGACTTTGGGTTCAGTTTTTATTAAATTTTGATAATGTATTTTTTTTTATTCATTTTATTTTTTCACATTTTTAGATATTCAATAATTTATGAATACATTTACATGACTATGACATTTCAGATTTTATTAATGAACTTTTGTTAAATTTGTGTTGTATGCCATGAAATTTTTATGTATTTGTATTTGTATTTAATCTTAGAATTTTATATCCTTTCTCAATTAATATTCAAATAGTATGTATGTTATTAATATTATATTCATCCAAATCTCATGTTGTATAGTTATGATCTTGTATTTGTTCCTAATTGAATCCATCCCAAATGTATACTAACTAGATATGTATATTATTTACATGAAGAACAAAATCCTATTAGTTTCTTTTTATATATATGAAAAAATTCAGAATTTTGATCCTTTTTCAATTTGTATTTAAAATCATACGTATACAATTAATATTTGTATTCATTCAAAATTATGTTGCATAGTTTATCAATTTAACATTTTTTTTCTAATTTGTATTTATTCTAAAAGTATGTCAGTTATGTATTTATTTAAGAATTGTCACGACCCAAACGAGCCGCGAGTGGCACCTACACTTATCCTACTATGTGAGCGAACCAACCAATCTAAACCCCAACATTTCAACCATAATAAACAGAATATAATGCGGAAGACTTAAAACTCATTAATATAACCAATAAATAACTTCTAAAATTTCAATCGTACTATTCCCAGAAATGGAAGTCATCACCACAAGAACATCTATCCTCAATTACTAAATCTAAGAGTATCTAAGAAGCTAAAATAATTAAACAGCTAGTCCATGCCAGAACTTCAAGGCATCAAGACGTGAAGAAGAAGATCCAGTCCAATCTAGAAACAATAGCTCACCCTGAATTCTGGTGTGATGAAGACTGACTAGAGTTGCGGACGAGTCAAAGTTGATGGCACGTTTGCTGCATTTCATAAATAACAAAGAAAGAAACATACAAGTAGGGGTCAGTACAAGGCACAAGTACTGAGTAGGTATCATCGGCCAACTCAAAATAGAAAGCAATATATATCAGATAATAACATAAAATCAACCATAACACTTAACATGTGACAACAACAAGTACCATAACCATTGGCCACAACCCAAGCACATCTATGAGGACTCAAGCCTCCACACCCTACTCACTTAGAAATTAGATTCTTCAAACCTGAGTATATTAGCATAATTCAAGATTCATTCTCTTTGTTCTTCTTGTGTCGGAACGTGACACTCCGATCCCCTACTATCCTGGTGTCGGAACGTGACACTCCGATCCCCTACTATCCTGATGTCGGAACGTAACACTCCGATCCCCTACATTCTGTGTCGGAACGTGACACTCCGATCCCCTAATACTATCCTGGTGTCGGAACGTGACACTCCGATCCACTAATGCTATGTGTCGGAACGTGACTCTCCGATCCACTCATCTCATTCTATTAGTTCATCAATCCTTCTTTATGACCAGTCGTCATCTTACTAGAGAGATTTTAGGCTTAAAGATTCAATAACCTCCACATTCTAATCCATCACAATTACATAATCATATCATGCAAACACACAATCAAGCATATAGAAGATTTTACAAAATTACCCAATACATATTAATCGCTATTTAGAGTTTACTACGGAATAGCATAAACCATAACCTACCTCCACCGAAGAATCGTGATCAAGCAATCTACTTTCCCAAAGCTGCGTTCTTCTCTTCTCTCTCGCTCGTTCTTCTCTTTTTCTTTCTGATTTTTCCTTATTCAAACTCTTTTTCTTTTGCCCTAATTATCATATAATTAAGTATAAAAGATGATAAAAGTAACCCACTATTTATTTCAAGGTTATCTCCTTTAACCCCCAAGTAATTAAATTATTGACATTAACCCACTAATATAATTATAGCAGGAATAGTCCAAAACGCCCCTTAAAAATTTAACAGAAATCCGACCCAGTCCGGATTACGCAGCCTGTGACGGTCCGTCATGACTGTGACGGTCCGTCGTCCTGCAGTTCCGTCACGAAGTTCAGAGAGTTAATTTCTGTGGAAAGGTTTGTGACGGTCCGTCGTGCTACGACGGTCCGTCCTGCAGTTCCGTCACGAGTTCAGAGAGTCGATCTCACCTACCGAAATTCAGAATCTAATTGTTTTGGAACGAGACCCTCTCGACGGCCCTCGTGCCCATGACCTGTCTGTGGGGATCCGTCGACCCAGACCCTAGACAATACTACCAGAAATAAATTCCACTGCTCAAAACGACTAAACAGGTCGTTACAAGAATGATTACACCAAATATTCAATTATTTCTTTTGAATTTTATATTTCATTCTCACTTATTCATCATA
Source organism: Solanum peruvianum (assembly GCA_027705065.1). NCBI lineage: Eukaryota > Viridiplantae > Streptophyta > Magnoliopsida > Solanales > Solanaceae > Solanum > Solanum peruvianum. The sequence continues at coordinate 53,466,714 of JAKWJD010001764.1, forward strand.
CTATTTTTTGTATTTTATTTATTATTATACAAAATTTTAAATAAAAACTAGAATAAATAGAAATACAAATAAAATACATATTGAAATGAATACATACAAGATTTTTGAAGAAAAAAAATAACTACAGAGGGAAATTTTTTTTATATGAATACAAATATATTTCTTAAATGACTATATAGATACATTTGACATACTTATTGGAATGAATATAAAATAATAAAAACTATAATGAATATAAATAGAATATATTGTGGAATGAATATAATTTTAAAAAGGTAAAAATTCTGGAGAAAAAAAATGAACAATGTTTAAATTTTATTTGAAAAATATAATTTATGAGAAAAGTAAGTGATCCTTACCTTTTTTTTTTGAAATATTCTCTCCCTGATTTTCTCGCTTTTGTTATAAATAATTATATTCTTTAAACAAAGCAAATAATAAAAACATAAATAAGATACATAACAAACTAAAATTTGACATTCTACTAAATATTGAAAATACTACTAATGAGCTCTCCCTTGATTTTCGCTTTTGTTATTAAATAATTATATTCTTTAATAAAAACAAAATAAAACATAAATAAGATATATAACAAGCTAAAATTTGACTTATATTAAATATTGAAAGTATTACTAATGAGCCCTCTCTAAAATGTTAAAAATATTGACATTTTGAAAAATACTCCTAAATAAAATCTAGCGTTTGTCGTTTTAGTTTAAAAAATAAAATAATAATAAATAAAGAGAAATTACAAAGGAAAAGAATAAAAATTTGGAGAGAGCTAAAATGAAGAGTTTTCCTCTTCAAAACTTGATCCACATCTCCACCTATGACTCGACCATTTCAACTCTAACCCGTCCGAAAAAGCTTCTTTTCAAGAGGCCGAAATGCTCCAACCATAGATGAAAAACATCTTGTTTCTTTGTTATTATATTTGACCTCTTGAATCCGTACATATATTAGTAAAGAGGAAAATCCATGATCGAGCTTGGAAAAATTATTGCTTCTCCATTTCCATCGATAACCTCAACAATGCGTAAGAACCAAAGCTCTCTCCTACAACGTTTTACTGATGTGGTTCGCTTTGTATCCCCTTACAGATGCTATTAAAAATGGCCAATCATTAGAACCGAAGTACCAATTAAATCTCTCTTTGAGTAATTTCAAGGATGGTTCGAGGATGGAGATATGAAATCTTTGGGGGTTGATTTGGTGAAGGATGCCTAAGATAAGGTGAGTTGTATTCAAGCTAAGCTTTTAACAGCTCAGAGTGTACAGACATAAGGTATGGGACATGACATTTGAGACTAGTGAGAATATGTTTCTTAAGGTATCACATGTTAACGGGGTGATGATATTTGACAAGAAAGGTAAGCTAAGTCCGCGATAAATTGGTCCCTTTGAGGTTCTTGAATGCGTAGGGCCAGTGACTTATAGATTGGCTACCTCCTAATATATTGGGAGTTCATCTAGTATTTCATGTGTCCATGTTGAAGAGATATCATAGTGATGGGATTTTATCATTAAGTGTGACTCAATTGTGCTAGTCAAGGACCTTCAGTATGAGGAAGAAACGTTTGCAATTCTTGATCATGATGTGCGTAAGATGAGGACCAAGGAGTTTAAGTCCGTGATAGTGTCAGTGAAAGTATCGTCCAGTCGAAAGCGCTACTTGGGACACCAAGAAGGAAATGCGATATAGAGAAGTCGGGTCCCATCGTTATAGAGAAGTCAACGGGGGTAAATTTTTGGGTTGGAAAGCTTTTTCGTACTAACTTGGAATTTCCAACCTAGTCCAGATTTGGACGAAATTAGAATCATTAAAGTGTAGGGAAATCTGGTAACAATTGGGTGATTTAATTATTAATTTTATCACATGAGTAGATAGATAAGTTTGTAATGAACCCGTACGATATTAAAAATTTAAATTCGGGCGAATAAACTCTCAGAATGATCTTAGCGTGAACGGGTAGTTTCAAAGTGTCGTTGAAAAAATGTGAGATGTAATATAGGGGTTTAAAATTCTTAAAATAGCTTACTGCTTTTGTGCAAGCAGCTGAGGTGGGATTTTGTCTTTGTCCAGGGCTGGGCTGGGCCACTGTAGCGGGGTGGGTGTCGTCGTGGTGGGAAAGACGCGACTTAAAGTCGAAAAAAATCCAAAAATATTTTATTTTGCAATTTTCAAACTTGAGAGCCTAAGGAATAAACTTAGGGGGTTTCTTGACATTTTTCTCAATTACTGAGGCTAAAGGTAAGATTTTTACTCCCTGGATCTATTTTTCGATCTGTAGAATGTAATCTAATGGGTTATTATCGATGAAAAAGGATTTTGATCTGAAAATTATGGTGAAGAAAGCCCTAATCTGGATATGGAAATCATGGATATGATCTAGGGTTGATAGCATTGTCGGTAATCTGGTAATTGGTGATTGTTTATTGATTTTCATATTATTATGATTATTTATAGACCATAAGAGGGTATCTTAAATCACTTCGGGACAAAGAAAATTTGAGCTTAAAAAGTAGGAAATACTATAAATGTCCCTAGCTGGAACGACAATCAGCCATGTTGATGAAGAGCTGATTGCCGTAGTTAAGATATATATCTATCCTGATTAATGAAAGTAAGAATAACAAGTTTGTTCATTCTCCTTCTTACCCACACAACACCCTACATTATTAATATTATTATTTAGCTATTTCTACTATATATAAGAGGCTAGAGAAGTAGTTGTTCGTCAACATGCTTGCTTCCCTGGCCAGGGGTAATATGGATAGTTTTTTAATGTTTTCTTAATGTTATGTTTAAATAATATTTGAAGCTTGAATATAAATTTTTATTTTCGTATTTTAACTTATATTTTCGCGTAGGATATATATTCAATTAGGGTAGATCGACTTGACTATCGATAGGTTAGTGTAAATATAAGTGACAATTGAATAATTTGAGTCAAATTTGGGTGAATCATAATTGGTTAAGGCAACAATTGGGTTCAGACCCAACCCAATCAAAATTTGTTGTATCAAAACGACTTAAGTAGTGGGTTATGTAACGAGTCAAGACCCACCTCAATCAAAAGTTGACAAAACTTATGATTTATTTGTTCTTTTAAACCTAAACCATTTTAGTACCCAATAAAATTATTATTTTTACTTTATTATAGTTATATATAACATATCAAATTGAAAAAAAATTTAAAATATTCTGACAAAATTTCTCATGAACAAATTCAGATTACATATCAACCCATTTTTTTAATGGATTGAGCATCAACAAACCACACAAACTTAAGCAGGTTAAATTTGTTGGGTTTGATTTTGTAGCTCCTTAGATGACATGACATCAGTTGTAACTAAAAATTTTGTATTTGTTATGAAACTATATAAATTTAGAAGAAGAAGAAAGTAGGGAGAAGAGAAAAAATTTCTTATTCATCTTGAAGTATATTCAGGATTAATAGATCTTTCACAAATCTTATTTAAAGTGAAGGAAAATCCTTTATTTATAGGGAAAACCTTACTTGGTCCCCAAGTAGGATTCCTAACCATATCGTACAAGGACTCCACATAATTAAACATTCACTATAATACAAATTGTTTATAACACTCCCCCTTGAATGTCGGTAAATTATGTGCCTCGTTAAAACCTTACTAGATAAAATCCAGTAGGAAAAAAATCTAGTGAAGAAAAAAGAGTACACATATCTAATAATACGCATTATGGATGCCTCATTAAAAACCTTACAAGAAAACCCAGTGGGACAAAACCTTGTGAGGAAAAAAGAGTACATCGCATATTAACTCCCCCTAATGACAACATCAATTCAGAGACTAGAATCTTCGTTTTTCAAGCTTGTGCACCATCTTCTTGAAAATTGTAGTTGATAGAGACTTGGTGAATAAATCAACAATAATGTTACTTGAACATACCTCTTGCATGTTGATATCACCATTCTTGGGAGCTCATGAGTGTAGAAAAACCTTGATGAAATATTGTGAAATATGTTTTCTTCTATCTGCTTTTATGAATCTTTCCTTCAAGATCAAAGATTTTTGCAAGTTCCTTACTTCAACTTCTTTAAGCAAATAATCTATTGCCTTTTAAAACTCTTCAAGAGTTTTGATTCTAGTCGTCAACTTGCATAATAATACTTGTATATGCTCTATGCATTTTGAATCAATTTAATCCTTATGAGGACGATAAATAAGTTTTCCAAAAACTTATATATGCTTTAGATTTTGAACTCATCGGATATTTTCATCTCAATTTTGTTAAGTGACAACATTCAATGTTAGATGTATGACATCTTCTAGTGCCTAGATTGCAAGTCAAATAAGATTTACGCTTACCAAGATGCACTATTCCACTTTTCACTTAATAATTATTTCTACACAGCATGCTTTAATAGTCGTAGAATTTATATCATAATAATCTTTTACAATATTGTGTGATATTGTATCAAAGATATCGTCAACGATATACCATTTTGTATCGATTCACAATATGACAAAACTTATTGAGATCTCATCACTTCATTATTTTTAGGCAGCTATCCCTCTCATGAGGTTTCATAAAGTGTTATGTCGTAGGCTCTACAAGAGCACATTGTTTCCTTATTATGATCATTTTGATTCTTTGATCCTTCCCCTATTTCAAGAATTATTTTATTTAGAATTGATTAGTCTATCGTGCTTCATGCATGTCGTTGACTCTATCTTCAAGGGACATTCAATAGGAGTATTTACAACTTTTGTGTTGCTGCTAATCTCCCCCTTATGTTAGACAAACTAACATATATCTCAATCTTTGAAGAATCAATCATTGTGCATCAATGTATATTCATTGATTATATACAACATATCAAAACAATCAGAGGAAAAATATTTGGTCCCCGACCATAAATCAATTGAAAGAAAATTTGATCATAATTTATCGGTCTGATGCGTACAATTACTTTTTGTATGAAAAATCGTATTTCATATCAACATATGAAGCTTTATTTTCATAAACAATGATTTTACTATTTGAGAATTTTAGTGTCACATCATCTTGAGTATTTATCAATATTATCAAGATAAATTATCTTGATTACATATTCTGAAATTGTACTCTTAACTCAATTATTTTTGCACAAACAATTTTGTGAATGTCAAACTACTGGTTGACAACAAACGCACATGTGATTATCTTATTGATGCATCTTTTTATCATATCACATGATAGGTGAACGATCTCATATTCACCTTTTTTATTTTTCAGGATTTAGAGACTTAATCTCAATATTAGTTGATCCAATCAACTTGTCATGAGAACAAACAACAAAAAATTCTTGAAGAATCTTTTCGTTTTTCAATGTATGTCCATTATTCAATAAAGCATATCTTTGGGATGACCAAATTATTCATGCCAACTAATATAATTATTAGTACTCGTAAACTCCAAGTTTACTACGCCATGTGCCTTCTGCTTTAGTAAATTTTTAATTTATTATTATATGAGTAAATTTCAATTTTATTACTCCAAGATTAATTTTCAGATTTATTTTTTCTCAATTACTTTACCCTTTAGGTGAGTCATGATCCAATAATTGAATGAACTAATATGAAGAAAATTGTGCATATAACATATTATTTGTGCCAACATTTTTGCAAACATCAAGTTGCGAGATAATAATAGGCACACATGCGACCATATAGAAGAAACATTTATTAGGACCATTAAATATCTAAACAATTCACTAAGTGGATGACTAGGTGCACAAATATTTGTATACGTTCCTAGAACGCAGAGAATTCAATCTCAACTTTCGTTTATAATGGTCTCACAATTAACTTGCCTTGTTAACAATCGGTACAAGAAAATTCAGTCTAGCATGGTGGGTCATTCACTCTAAAGAATGGATCTGCATTTTTACCATTTATCAAAAGTTCTCATTCTTCATGAATGGAACACAAACATGTGAGCTTATCAAATTATGATAGCTTTAGTACCTCATTCCATATTTATGTGCATTATTCAATCACTTGTCTTCTTTCAGACATATTATGCACTAATACCACATTCACTTTTGTAATGGAGTAAATTCAATAAATTTCATGACTCTTCATATAAAACACTTAAGTTTTTCTTTAGTCATTATTATATCATCAATATGTTGCATTAAGACTCAAATTCAATGTCTTATCCATATAAAAATGTCTTAGGTCATAAATCGATGGGTCTTGAACCCAATATCTTATCATCATGGTGTATCATGACTTTAACCCAATGTCTTACCCTTTTTGTGCGATTGGACATAAATCCGTCATATTATTCTTTTGGTGTGATAAAACTTAAATCTATCTCTTACCTACAATGAGGCTCAACCTCAAGTCTTCAAAATAATTGTAATTTTATCACTTTTGATGATCATTAATGTGATGGTACATTAAAATTACACGCAAAATTGAGATTATTGATTTATATAAGTAACATTAGTAGTTAATAAATATAACTTAATAGATCACGTACCTCAAATAAAGGTTGAAAACATACCTTTTACTAAGTTGTGCTTATTCAATTATTGAAATAAATTAAGAAATTCTTTTCCAGTCGGTTAAATTAAACGTATCGAAAGTCGACAAGTCTCTTTAAATACTTACTTTAGATTGTACCTCCAGATCTGTTACATAAATAATTATAACATAAAGATAAATCATACCTTGAAGATATAAGAATCTTATTGCATAACTTATGCAATATCTATTTTGCACTTTTCCCGGCATCTACATAATCTTTAAGAATAGAACAATCGTGCTGATAACGTGTTATTAAACTATATAAATTAGAAGAAGAAGAAAGTATGGAGAAAAGAAAAGACTTCTTATTCATCTTGAAGTATATTCAGGATTCGTAGATCTTTCACAAATCTTATTTACAATGAAGGAAAACCCTTTATTTATAGGGAAAACCTTACTTGGTCCCCAAGTAGGATTCCTAACCATATCCTACAAGGACTCCACATAATTAGACATTCACTATAATACAAATTGTTTATATAACAGTATTTGTATTGTTAATACATATAATTTTTCTTTTTTATTATCGGAAAAAAATTAAAAATACCCTTAGACTATTTGAAAATGTTTAAGAATATCCTTCATCTATCTATTGAGCTAAAAATACCCTCAATCCACTTTTTTGGTCCATTTCTACCCTTAAAACTAACAACTACTTTTTTAAAAAATACTATTATTATTATTATTATTTATTACATGTCGTTTTCTTATTGAATAAATTAGGGATAATGCACAAATACCCCCTCAACTTATGCTCGAAATCTCAGAGACACACTTATACTATACTAAGGTCCTATTATCCCCTGAACTTATTTTATAAGTAATTTTCTACCGCTTTTTAGCTTACGTGACACTAGTTTGAAAAAAAAAGTCAACCATCGTTTGACCCACAAGATAGTGCCACGTAGATCGAAAAAGGGTAAAAAATTATAAATAAAATAAGTTCAGGGGGGTAATAGGACATTAGTATAGTATAAGTGTGTCTCTGAGATTTCGGAAATATGTTGAGGGGTACTTGGGCATTATCCCAATAAATTAAATTTAACCCATTTAATTTTCTCCTACCACATCTTGTGTACATGACCCAAACTCAACTAGAAGAGTTGTTAAAAAATAAATGGATTGAATCTTTCTCCCCTAACCCCAATCCTCTTTCTTCTTCCCTCATTTCTTATTCAAAAATTTCAAGACTGCTTTCAATCAAATTATACAATGTCCAGTGCAATACAAACTTGAAGTTGAAGGATTCTAGGAGTATTGATTTTGAATAACTTTTCAACATCTTAATAACCACTAATATTTTCGCTTTTGGACCAGCTTTTTTATCTCATTATGGCGCACTTACGTTCCTTTTCCCCCCTACTTGTTTTTTTACAGTTTTGATTTAGCTTTTGGTAGAACATACGTGCATATTTGCTTTTGTTTTGTTATAGTTTAGGTGCAATTTTGGTAGAGTTTGTTGTAGTTCTTTTACGCGATGAAAAGAATATTACCAAAATCAATACTCCTTGAAGAAGAAAGAGGCTTGGGTTAGTGAAAGAAAGATTCAATCAATTTATTTTTAATGGTCTTCTGGGTTTGGTTCTTGGGCACTAAAAGGGTGTGTAGGAAAAAAGTAAATGAGTTAAGATTTAATTTATTCAATAAAAGAATGACATGTAACAAATACTAATAATAATAATTTTTAAAACGGTGGTTGTTAGTTTTAAGGGTAGAGATGAACCAAAAAGATGGATTGAAGGATATTTTTAGGGAAAATACTCAAGTACCCCTCAACCTATGCCCGAATCCCAGAGACACACTTATACTATACTAAGGTCCTATTACCCCCCTGAACTTATTTTATATGTAATTTTCTACCCCATTTTAGCCTACGTGGCACTATTTCGAAAACAAATTCAACCATCATTGGGCCCACAAGATAGTGCCACGTAAGCTAAAAGGGGTTAAAAAATTATTAATAAAATAAGTTCAGGGGGGTAATAGGACCTTAGTATAGTATAAGTGTGTCTCTGAGATTTCGGGCATATGTTGAGGGGGTACTTGGGCATTATCCCATATTTTTAGCCTAATAAATGGATAAAGAGTATTTAAGACCTTTTCAAATAATTCAAAGTATTTTTTTGCCTTTTTTCCTTTTATTATTGTACTAGGTAATTGTCCGTGTTTCATACGAGATTGAATTATTTTATTAAATTTACATATGATTATCTGATAATATTCGTATTTTTAATACACTACATTGTCAATAACATTTCATCTTAAGGCAAAGCGTTTCTCCGAAATCTTAAAGGACTATATTTTTTATTTTTCATTTTTGTTATAGATAGATTTTAAGTATAAGAAAGAAGTCTAATGAAATCTCCCTAGAAATAGTTGGTCTGATATAATGAAATTTGTTGAATTCAAAGAAGTTACAAAAAATAGTATCAGACATTAAAAAAGAGACCAAAACAACACTACCAAGTACAGTGAAAAATAATGTCCATATATGTAACGACCTGTTTAGTCGTTTTGGTAGTAGAGTGAATTCTGGTAATAACTGTCTGAGTCGACGGATCCCACGACGGACCGTCATGGGCACGACGGACCGTCGAGGGGGTCTCGTTCCAAAACACTTAGAATTCTGAAAATTGGGTACTGAGATCGACTCTCTGAACTTCGCGACGGAGTGGTAGGACGGACCGTCGTTGGCACGACGGACCGTCACAGACTCTTCAAGGAATTGAGTCTCTGAACTTTGTGACGGAAGCAGCAGGACGGACCGTCGCAGGCACGACGGGCCGTCACAGTCTGCGTAACCCTGACTGGTTCGGATTTCTGTTAAATGTTTTAAGGGGCGTTTTGGTCTATTCCTGCTTATAATTATAAAGTTAGTGGTTTAATGTTAATAATTCAATTACTTGGGGGTTAAAGGAGATAACCTTGAATTAATTAGTGGGTTACTTTTGTCATCTTTTATACTTAATTATATGGTAATTAGGGTAAAAGAAAGAGGGTTTGAATAAGAAAAATAGAAAGAACAGAGAGAGGGAGAAACGTACGATCAAGAGAAAGAGGAAAGCAAAGACTTTGAGGAATAGCTTGTTTGATCACGAATTCTTCGGTGGAGGTAGGTTATGGTTTATGCTTTTCATAGTAAACTCTTAATAGCGAATGATATGCATTGGGTAGTATTGTAAACCCTTCTATATGCTTAATTGTGTGCTTGCATGATGTGATTATATAATTGTGATAAAATAAGCATGATGAGGCTATTGAATCCTAAACCTTGAAACCTCTTTGTTAATGATGATGCCTTGGTATAAAAAAAGGCTTGATGAACTAAAAGAATGAGGTTAGTGGATCGGGTGTCACGTACCGGCACCAGGATAGTAATAGAGGATCGGGTGTCACGTTCCGGCACCAGGATAGTAATAGAGGATCGGGTGTCACGTTCCGACACCAGGATAGTATTAATGGATCGGGTGTCACGTTCCGACACCAGGATAGTATGATGAGGATCGAAGTGTCACGTTCTGGCAGCAGGATAGTAATAGAGGATCGGGTGTCACGTTCCAACACCAGGATAGTATTAATGGATCGGGTGTCACGTTCCGACACCAGGATAGTAGTAGTGGATCAGGTGTCACGTTCCGACACCAGGATAGTATGATGAGGATCAGAGTGTCACGTTCCGACACCAGGATAGTATGATGAGGATCGGAGTTCACGTTCCGACACCAGGATAGTATGATGAGGATCGGAGTGTCACGTTCCGACACCAGGATAGTGAAGAGAATGAATCTTGAAATATGTTAATATACTCAATCTAAAGAACTGATTCCCAAAATGAGTATGGTGTGGAGGCTTGAGTCCTCATAGATGTGGTTGGCGTTTTTATCAATGATTCTTATGCGTGTTGCTATCACCTGTTAAGTATTTAGTTGGTTTTATGTTATTATCCAACATATACTGTTTTCTATTTTGAGTTGGCCGATGATACCTACTCAGTACTTGTGTTTTGTACTGACCCCTACTTGTATTTGTTTTTCTTTGTTAATTGTGGAGTGCAGCAAACGTACCGTCGTCTTCAACTCAACCGCAACTCTAGCCAGTCTTCATCACACCAGATTTCAGGGTGAGCTAAAGCTTCTAGCTTGGACTGGATCTTCTTCTTCATGTCTTGATGCCTTGAAGTTCTGGCATAGACTAGCTATTATTTATGTTTAGTTTCTTAGATACTCTTAGCTTTAGTAATTTGAGGATTGATGTTCTTTTGGTGATGACTTCCAGATTTTGGAGATAATAATAAGTATTGAATTTTAGAAGTTATTTATTGGTTATATTAATGAGTTTTAAGTCTTTCGCATTATTTTCTGTTTATTATGGTAAATGATTTGGGGTTTAGATTGGTTGGTTCGCTCACATAGGAGGATAAATGTGGGTGCCACTCACGACACGTTTTGGGTCGTGACAAACTTGGTATCAGAGCATTAGGTTCGTTGGTCTCATCACACAAGAACGAGTCTAGTAGAGTCTTAAGGAACGGTAGGGGGACGCCTTTACTTTTCTTTGAGAGGCTATAAGACTTTAGGAAAATTCCATTCTTTCTTTCTTTCGTGCTATTACTTGGATCCAATTGGTATCTAGGTGATACAAATTGGTATCTGACCATCTTCACTCTATTTCGCAGATGGTTAGAACTAGAGCAACAACTGCGCCAACACCAACACCGGCAAGACAAGATGCATCTGAGCCAGCCACTGGGGCTGTAGCTCGAAGAGGAGTAGTGGCAAGAGGCCGTGGAAGGGGTCGCGGGAGGACGTCCTCTAGAGGAAGAGGACAAGCACCTGGCCCATCTAGTACTAGGGCGGTGACTCCTCCACCGACTGAGGAAGTATTAAGAGAGGGTGAGGAAGGGGAGGATGAACAAGTGCAGAATGAGGAATTACCCCCCCAACCTACCCCAGAGATGATTAATCAGGCTCTTGCTTATCTTAGTGGGTTATCCGATCAAGGCCAAGCGCCTCCAGTGTTTTCTACACCAGCACCTCAGGTTACGGGGGTACGACATGCAGCTGCTGGGGCTCCCCGCATGGATGCCTCATTGAAAATAGGCACGTTTCCTCGATTGACTACAGGGCCTATAATGACAAGTGATCAGCACGAACTTTTCAGTAAATTTTTGAAGTTGAAACCTCCAGTCTTCAAGGGTGCTGAATCTGAGGATGCTTATGATTTTTTGGTTGATTGTCATGAGCTACTACACAAGATGGGTATAGTAGAACGATTTGGCGTTGAGTTTGTGACTTATCAGTTTCAAGGGAACGCCAAAATGTGGTGGCAGTCACATGTTGAGTATCAACCAAAAGAGACACCACCTATGACTTGGGCGTCATTCTCTAGCTTATTTATGGAGAAGTATATCCCCCGGACCTTGAGGGATAGGAGGAGAGATGAGTTTCTAAGCCTAGAGCAAGGCAGGATGACGGTTACTGCTTATGAGGCTAGGTTCCGTGCATTATACAGGTATGCCACCCAACTTTGTTTCAGTCCACAAGAGAGGATTCGGCATTTTGTGAAGGGGTTGAGGTCAGATTTGCAGATTTCAGCCTTACAGGTAGCTGCTACAGCCAAATCCTTTCAGGAAGTGGTAGACTTCGTGATAGAGGTGGAAGGAGTGAAGCCAGATGACTTCACCATGGCATCGACATCTAAAAGGTTTCGTAAGGGAGGTGAGTTTAGTGGTTCTTACTCCAGAGGGCAGAGTTCTGGAGGTTATACAGCCCGACCTATTCAGTCTTCACTGCAGGCTGTAGCTGGGGGTCCACCGCAGACCGGTCAACATTTCTCTAAATTAGGAGGTTATCCCCAGACTTCTTCATTCTCACAGAGACCTATGCTTGAATGTAGAGAGTGTTATGGATGTGGGGAGACTGGACACATTAAGAGGTATTGTCCAAAACAGAATTACAGACCTTCAATAGTCAGAGGTAGAGGTGGTCATGGAAGAGGCCGTTATTCCGGAGGACGTGGTGGCCGAGGTAATGGTGGTCACCAAAACGGCCGGGGCGATGGGCAAACTGGAGCCACTATAGCACAACATGGTAGGGGCAACGGGCAGACAGGTGATAGGGCCCATTGTTATGCTTTCCCTGGGAGATCTGAAGCGGAGACATCTGATGCTGTCATCACAGGTAATCTTTTGGTTTGTGATTGCATTGCTTCTGTATTGTTTGATCCTGGATCCACATTTTCATATGTATCTTCCTCATTTGCTAATGGTCTTAATTTACATTGTGAATTACTTGACATGCCTATTCGTGTTTCTACTCCGGTGGGTAAGTCTGTGATAGTTGAAAAGGTGTATAGGTCTGGTCTTGTAACTTTTGTGGGGAGCAATACTCATGTAGACTTGGTTATCTTAGAAATGGTTGATTTCGATGTAATTCTGGGTATGACTTGGCTTTCTCCAAATTTTGCAATCTTGGATTGTAATGCTAAAACTGTGACGTTAGCCAAGCCTGGGACAGATCCGTTAGTGTGGGAGGGTGACTACACTTCCACTTCAGTTCGTATTATTTCCTTTCTTCGTGCTAAGAGAATGGTTAGTAAGGATTGCTTAGCTTTCTTGGCACACCTCAGGGATGATACTACTCAAGTACCTTCAATTGTGTCGGTTTCGATAGTCCGTGAGTTTCTGGATGTGTTTCCTGCAGACCTTCCTGGTATGCCACCGGATAGGGATATTGACTTTTGCATTGATCTGGAGCCGGGTACTCGCCCCATTTCTATACCCCCTTATAGAATGGCTCCCGCTGAGTTAAGAGAATTAAAGGCCCAACTTCAAGAATTGTTAAGCAAAGGCTTTATTAGACCAAGTGCATCCCCTTGGGGTGCTCCCGTTTTGTTTGTGAAGAAGAAGGATGGAAGTTTTCGGATGTGCATAGACTACAGACAACTAAATAAAGTAACTGTTAAGAACAAGTATCCACTTCCTCGCATTGATGATTTGTTCGATCAGTTAGAAGGTGCTTGTACCTTCTCAAAAATCGATATGAGATCTGGTTATCATCAATTGAAAATACGGGCAACGGATGTGCCCAAGACTGCTTTTCGGACCAGGTATGGGCATTATGAGTTCTTAGTAATGTCTTTTGGGCTTACGAATGCCCCTGCTGCTTTCATGAGCTTGATGAATGGGATTTTTAAGCCATATATGGATCTCTTTGTCATTGTATTCATTGATGATATACTGGTATACTCAAAGAGCAAGAAGGACATGAGGAGCACTTGAGAATTGTGTTGGAAATGTTGAGGGAGAAAAAGCTTTATGCCAAATTCTCCAAGTGTGAGTTTTGGCTAGATTCAGTGTCCTTCTTAGGCACGTAGTTTCTAAGGATGGAGTGATGGTGGATCCATCTAAGATTGAAACAGTGAGGAATTGGGTAAGACCTACTAATGTGTCCGAAGTAAGGAGCTTTGTTGGTTTAGCCAGCTACTACCGTCGATTTGTCAAGGGATTCTCTTCTATTGCTTCCCAATCGACAAACTTGACTAAGTAGAGTGTTCCATTTGTATGGTCGGACGAGTGTGAAGAAAACTTTCAGAAGCTCAAGACTTTGTTGACTACTGCACCAATTCTGACCTTGCCAGTGGAAGGTAAGAATTTCATTGTTTATTGTGATGCATCCTATTCTGGGTTGGGTGCAGTGCTAATGCAAGAGAAGAATTTAATTGCTTATGCTTCGAGGCAATTAAAGGTGCATGAACGTAATTATCCGACCCATGATTTGGAGTTGGCTGCGGTAGTGTTTGCATTAAAGCAATGAAGACATTATCTATATGGGGTTAAGTGTGAAGTCTATACGGACCATCGTAGTTTACAGTATGTCTTTACTCAGAAATATTTGAATTTAAGACAGAGGAGGTGGATGGAACTACTGAAAGACTATGACATCACTATCTTGTATCATCCGGGAAAAGCTAACGTTGTGGCAGATGCTTTAAGTAGAAAGGCAGGGAGCATGGGAAGTCTAGCTCACTTGCAGGTTTCTAGACGCCCATTGGCTAGAGAAGTTCAGACTCTGGCTAATAACTTTATGAGGCTAGAAGTAAATGAGAAGGGTGGATTTTTGGCTTGTATGGAGGCAAGATCTTCCTTTCTTGACAAGATTAAGGTAAAGCAGTTTAGCGATGAGAAGCTGATTCGGATTCGAGATAAGGTATTGCATGGAGAGACTAAAGAAGAAAAAATCGATGAGGAAGGCGTTTTGAGAATTAAGGGAAGGGTATGTGTACCCCACGTTGATGATTTGATTCACACCATTCTTACAGAGGCTCATAGTTCAAGGTATTCTATACATCCTGGTGCAACCAAGATGTATCGTGACCTAAAGCAACATTTTTGGTGGAGTAGGATGAAGCGCGACATTGTTGATTTTATTGCTCAATGCCCGAATTGTCAGCAGGTAAAGTATGAACACTAGAGGCCTGGAGGGACACTTCAGAGAATGCCCATTCCTGAATGGAAGTGGGAGAGAATTGCAATGGACTTTGTGGTTGGTCTTCCAAAGACAATGGGTAAGTATGACTCCATTTGGGTAATTGTTGATAGGTTAACTAAGTCTGCTCACTTCATTCCGGTCAAGGTGACTTACAATGCATAGAAGTTAGCCAAACTTTATATCTCAGAAATTGTTCGGTTGCATGGAGTTCCACTTTCCATCATATCAGATAGAGGTACGCAGTTTACTTCTAAGTTTTGGAAGACATTGCATGCTGAATTGGGTACTAGGTTGGATCTTAGTACCGCATTTCACCCTCAGACCGATGGTCAGTCTTAGCGAACGATTCAAGTGTTGGAGGATATTCTTCGTGCATGTGTGATAGAGTTTGGGGGTCATTGGGATAACTTCTTACCCTTAGCAGAGTTCTCATACAACAATAGCTATCACTCAAGTATTGATATGGCCCCATTTGAGGCACTGTATGGGAGAAGATGTAGATCTCCCATTGGGTGGTTTGATGCATTTGAGGTTAGACCTTGGGGTACTGACCTTCCGAGGGAATCGTTAGATAAAGTGAAATGCATTCAGGAAAAGCTTCTAGCGGCTCAAAGTTGACAGAAAGAATATGCAGATCGAAAGGTTAGAGACTTAGAGTTTATGGAGGGTGAGCAAGTCTTGCTGAAGGTTTCGCCCATGAAAGGGGTGATGCGGTTTGGTAAGCGAGGTAAGCTTAGTCCGAGGTATATTGGTCCATTTGAAGTTCTGAAGCGCGTGGGGGAGGTAGCTTATGAATTAGCCTTGCCCCCAGGACTGTCAGGAGTGCATCCGGTATTTCATGTGTCTATGCTGAAAAGATACCATGGGGATGGAAACTACATCATTCGTTGGGATTCAGTTCTGCTTGATGAGAATTTGTCTTATGAGGAGGAGCCTGTTGCTAATTTAGATAGAGAAGTCCACAAGTTGAGGTCAAGGGAGATTGCATCCATCAAAGTTCAATGGAAGAATCGATCAATTTAAGAGTCCACCTGGGAGAAGGAGGCTGATATGCAAGAAAGATATCCACACCTTTTCACATATTCAGGTACTTTTTCTTGCCCTTGTTCTTCTTCTTGTGATCGTTCGAGGACAAACGATGGGTAAATTGGTATCTATTGTAACGACCTGTTTAGTCGTTTTGAGCAGTAGAGTGAATTCTGGTAATAACTGTCTGAGTCGACGGATCCCACGACGGACCGTCGAGGGGGTCTCGTTCCAAAACACTTAGAATTCTGAAATTTGGGTACTGAGATCGACTCTCTGAACTTCGCGACGGAGTGGCAGGACGGACCGTCGTTGGCACGGCGGACCGTCACAGACTCTTCAAGGAATTGAGTCTCTGAACTTTGTGACGGAAGCAGCAGGACGGACCGTTGCAGGCACGACGGGCCGTCACAGTCTGCGTAACCCTGACTGGGTCGGATTTCTGTTAAATGTTTTAAGGGGCGTTTTGGACTATTCCTGCTTATAATTATAAAGTTAGTGGTTTAATGTTAATAATTCAATTACTTGGGGGTTAAAGGAGATAACCTTGAATTATTTAGTGGGTTACTTTTGTCATCTTTTATACTTAATATATGGTAATTAGGGTAAAAGAAAGAGGGTTTGAATAAGAAAAATAGAAGAACAGAGAGAGGGAGAAACGTACGATCAAGAGAAGAGGAAAGCAAAGACTTGAGGAATAGCTTGCTTGATCACGAATTCTTCGGTGGAGGTAGGTTATGGTTTATGCTTTTCATAGTAAACTCTTAATAGCGAATGATATGCATTGGGTAGTATTGTAAAACCCTTATATATGCTTAATTGTGTGCGCTTGCATGATGTGATTATATAATTGTGATAAAATAAGCATGATGAGGCTATTGAATCCTAAACCTTGAAACCTCTTTGTTAATGATGATGCCTTGGTATAAAAGAAGGCTTGATGAACTAAAAGAATAAGGTTAGTGGATCGGGTGTCACATTCCGGCACCAGGATAGTAATAGAGGATCGGGTGTCACGTTCCGGCACTAGGATAGTAATAGAGGATCGGGTGTCATATTCCGACACCAGGATAGTATTAATGGATCGGGTGTCACGTTCCGGTACCAGGATAGTATGATGAGGATCGGAGTGTCACGTTCCGGCACCATGATAGTATTAGAGGATCGGGTGTCACGTTCCGACACCAGGATAGTATTAATGGATCGGGTGTCACGTTCCGACACCAGGATAGTAGTAGTGGATCGGGTGTCACGTTCCGACACCAAGATAGTATGATGAGGATCGGAGTGTCACATTCCGACACCAGGATAGTATGATGAGGATCGGAGTGTCACGTTCCGACACCAGGATAGTGAAGAGAATGAATCTTGAAATATGTTAATATACTCAATCTAAAGAACTAATTCCCAAAATGAGTATGGTGTGGAGGCTTGAGTCCTCATAGATGTTCTTTTGGTGATGACTTCCAGATTTTGGGGATGATAATAAGTATTGAATTTTAGAAGTTATTTATTGGTTATATTAATGAGTTTTAGGTCTTCCGCATTATTTTTTGTTTATTATGGTAAATGATTTGGGGTTTAGATTGGTTGGTTCGCTCACATAGGAGGATAAATGTGGGTGCCACTCACGACACGTTATGGGTCGTGACAATATAATCATAATTAACTAAAGGGTTAAGTCATCTGTAGCCCCTTAAAGTTGTCCGCATAATTCATTTAGACACCTCAACTAGGGCTAGTACCTATTGAACACCTATATCCCTTAATATAGATACCTATTTGACATTTTTTGACAATCTGATACGCTCAAACTTACTTCTCAAATGAGAAGTAAAGCGGTCGCGTCAAGTAAATAATCCAACTAGTGAGGTTGGGATCGTTCCCACGAGGAAAATAGTCTAGACTTAACTCCAACTTGTTATTACTATTGTTCGGTTGATGACTTCCTTAAAAAGTAAAAGCATAAAGGGGGGGGGGTTTGTACTTCCTAATAAAATAAAAATAACTAACGAACTTGACAGAGACACTTACCAACTTTTAATGTTGAGTTTTAATCAAGTAATCAAAGTAACTAGGGTTTACGTGTTCCCCACATGTTCATAACTTGATAATTCTAGCTATAACAATTCTTTCCTAGTATCTTGCATGCAAAGTGATAAGTTATGTATTTCTAAATTCTTGGTCCGGCATCTAGAAAATCTCACTCCGCACCTTGGTCCGGCTACGTGTGTTGCTTTCCTAACCCTTATCCTTACCTCATATTAAGCATCATATTCAAATTTGACTCAGTTATTACCTCGTACCAATCAATACTAGCCTATTAGGTAGTATACACTAAATCTATGTTAATAATTCTTTTCCTATTATCTACCTCCTTGGTCCGGCAAGTAGCATTAAGGCGAGTTCTAACGTTGATCATCCGTAAAAAGACTTCTAAGCGAAAGAATTATTAATACATGCAAGACACTATCTAGAAGAATTGTTATTTTAGCTAGGGTTTATCTCATTATTTGCCTATGGTTCCCACAACCTAGTATAGAGTTTAGTTCCTCATAGCCATAAACACAATATTCAAATATGTTAAACAAGAATTCATGTACTTACTTTAATGAGAAAGAATAAAGTCCGAAAATTTGCTTGATTAATCAACAAGAGTTACTTGTAAGAATCTCCAACAATCAAACACTCAGAAAAACAAAGTCTAATAATATGATGTTTAATCTCCAAGAGTCTAACCTCAAAAACGAGGTTTTTCTAACTATTTATAAAAAATAAAAACCTAATTAAACAAGGATTCTAATTACTGGAAATCTGCCAAAACGCGGCTGGGTCGACGGACCACGCGACGGAACGTCGTGGTCATGACGGACCGTCGTGGGCTCCGTCGCCCCATACTTGGTGCAATTCTTCTGCTGCTTTCTTCATTCCCCTCGACGGCAAGTGCGACGGACCGTCATAGGCACGACGGTCCGTCGAGGGTCTTCGTTACAAAATACTTCAACTCTTGGAATCTGGGTGCTGGGATCACTTCTCTGATCTTCGCGACGAACCTGCAGGACGGACCGTCATATCCATGACGGACCGTCACAAGCTTCGTAATCCCACACTTGGTCAGACTTCCCCATCTTCCTTCAGCAGCTTCTCTACGCTGCCACCTACGGACCGTCACAAGCACGACGGACCGTCATAAGCTCCGTAGGTGGTCTCTTCTGCATTTTTCGCTCAAAATCTCCGCATTCAGCTTTAGACAGATTTCCTGCAAAACAAAGAAAAACTTATATCAAAATTAGCACAAAAAGGCTTTCGAACACTCTAAACTTAAGGAAAAAGTATTAGTTATACCGTGAAACCACGGTATATCAACACCCTCAACTTAAATTCGTTGTTTGTCCTCAAGCGACGCACTATGACTCACTACACAATCTTTGTACAATAGTATTCATGTTTTATCCTTTGCAATCATTTGGCTATCAATCCCAACTAATCCCATCAAATCTATGCATGCTATCACTATTAGGCTTGACTTTTGTGGGATTCGAACATGACACAGACTCACCATGCACTAACACCTATCCTCTTCAATTTCTCACCGAGGTGCTAACAATTCCAGTATTGCAACTAGTGTCCTCACTTTAGAACAAAATCCTCATTTTTCACACAATGATTTCAGTTTGAGTATAAGGATTACATTTCAAAACTCGCTCTCAGAACAAAGTCACACTCATTCATACCTATTGCCATAAGCTTGCCCTTATTTTCACTGCCTTAAGTTCGCTATACAACCCTTAGGATCACGATAGGACTTTTTTAGCTTGTAACGTAGGCTCAGAGTCAGGTAGGGTATATTTAGGTATACTTTAGTGACTTTTTGCCCTCCTTGACATATCGGCTAAACCTTCCGCTCTATATCACTTTATCTCGCCCAGTTTCTCCTATTCTTTCACCTTGTTGTTTCCCTTCTTTCTTCATTTGTGTAAGTGACTCTTTTCTTTTCTTGTTTGTAATTCTTGAATATTTCTTTTTTTTTTAACGAGTTCTTGAGTCACTTTACTTTTGTTCTTTCTCTCTCTTTGTTCTTTCAACCCCACTTTCCAGAGCATTCCTCAAAACAGCCACCCTCAACTCATGGCTTTGCCATGAGTCAAGGTACACAATACCCAAAATCGGGTCAGGGCTATAACGAAGGTTGTTTATTCATTAGCCACCCTCAACTTATGCTTTTGGCATAAGCTGAGGTGCACATGTCCAAGGAGGGACCAGGGCCAACATATTGTTCCCAGAAAAGATCAGTTGGGGTGAAAAAGAAAGGTCTAATTTTAAGCTCAAATTATTTGGATCAACGAAGGATAACTTTCATTTGGTTTCTTTTATTTAGGCTAGAAATGGGCTATATTGAATAAGGGCCTATGATCCTTTCCTAATTGTATGTTACAGCTTACTTTTAGCAGGACTAACCAGGCAAGTTCTAGCTCAGTATTAGTAGTGGACTATTCAACTTTCCTCACACTCACTTGACATCTCATCACTATACCAGATTATCAGACACCTAGTTTGACTTGAAGATTTAGGGTAGTGCAATGGTGTAACTCTATTTCATGTTTAAAGCCACACAATTATCAGTTACTACGCCTAGTCATGCAACATTTTCCAGTTTTATCAGGATATCATTTTCGTCATCATGCTTCAAAGTTAAACTATGTACAAAAGATATAACGTGCCGGTTCAACAGAAAAAATAATCAGTCTTTTGGGAAAAAGAACACAGGCAAGAAAACCCCAAAAGAGGATAGTGAGTTGGGCTACTCAGACTTCACCCTAACACTCACTTTCCATTTACCCCACCCCCAACAAAAAAGCATGCAATTGTCCCCAATGCATAAAAAAATCTAAAGATTAGAGGGGTAGGTGAAGCAAACCTGTGGCGCATAGCGCCGTCGATCAACAAGCTGGTGGGTCTGGTTTCCCAGAACCCACATCCTCTGCAATCTGGACACCCTCAGTGATGTCCTCAGCAACAACCGCACCCTCAGTAGTGCCTCCTGCTGTCTCTACAGTGCGGGAGCTAGACGCCCCAGCCGCTATCTGCGATGCTCTGATCTGGTGTGACTCCGCCTCAGCAAGTGAGGCTCTCCTCGCGGCCTCCATCTCTCGGTGCTCCTTCTCCTTCTCTTGCTCGCCTCATCCTCTCTCTGATCGACCCCTCCGCCTCTTGGCACTCTCTCTCGGGGAAGATGGGGGAATGTCTGGAGTAGGAAACAGGACCGCCAATACAGTATCCTCAGCAGGCTCGACAGACTCCGACACTCTTGCCGCTAGGATCGTGTCGATGTCTGCACGAAGACTGGAGACTGCAGCCTGAAGAGTCGACACATCTACCGGAGGGGCTGGTCGAGCTAATACTCTCAATTCAAAGGCATCAAGGCGCTGGTTAACCTCAGCAATCTTCCGCTGCATCTACCTCGCCATACGCGCCTCAGACTCAGCAATAGACTTCTGCATCCACGGCTGGATATGATGCAGAAGAGTGGCCATTTGTGCCTCCAGTTTTTGGACTCGAGCAAGCGGGGCGGTGTCCGGTAGAGGGGCTGTGCTACTACCCGGGATAGACTCGACCGGGGTGTGTCCGTGGATGCCTGTGTAGCTGTGCGGCCTGGGCCACCGTATCCGCAAGATCATCAGATAGTGTGGCAGCTCTGGACGGGGCCCTCGACGTGGGGCCAACTCATTGGCCTCGTCTCTGATGAGGCCGACGTCAACGGTACCGCGGTGGGGTCCTCAACTGATCTATGTGCCATATGGGCACACCTGCAGACCTGCAAAGGTCAAAGATCATGCACGGAAAGGGGTAGGTGGTGGTGACCTTGAATGCCCTCTCGTGCATGACTGCCTGGAGAAACCATGCATAGTCCACCTCGAAGCCGGCTATCATCGCCTCCATCAGCACTGCTCGATCCCAGGTGACTATGTTATCAGCAGCTGTGGGGGAAAGGCAGTGACACACGAGCAGCCACAAGAACTTGGCGACGAACGTGAGGTTGGCCTTCTTGATGGCCCCCTTCGGCTCGGTGACCTAATCGGCACCCTCTCCGTCGACTGATAAGTGTAGGGCCATCCACCGCTGGTGGTCTCCCTCAGTGCTGGCTTCGCAGGAAATGTCCATCCTTCACTACCTGCCAGCGGTAGTCAAACTCGGCAGTGGTGGGGTCTCCGAGTAGCATCTGCACTCTCGCCGTATAGGAACCGGCGGATGGCGGGCAGGGAAATGTCAACCTGCACGCCCCGGACTAGAACCTGCTCCAATGGGGCCTGTTTCGCGCGGGAGCAGCCCGCCTGTCGATTTGTGATCGGAGAGTCGCTACGTAGGACGCGTAGAACTCTCAGACCATCTCCTCACTGTATCGACCCAACGGACGGGCTGTCCACTCTAGGCGATGCCTGGTGAATATGTTGTGGATCTCCGGCATCGAGGGGAGACTCCCTGTAAGTACCCGCCGCTCCAGGGTGAGTGTTTGAGTCATTACTCCTTTATCGGTCAAGAACTTCGCGTCGGAGTAAACCTGAAACTGGCCTTCAACGCACCACCGGTTTGGCTGGTCAGAGGCTGGGGTGGGGACCGGGGCTGGTGCGCCGGATGTGGAGTCTGAACTGTCAGCCTCATCAGACGAGGCCAACGCTGTAGCAGTGGCGGGTGCGGGAACCTCAGCAGATCCTGAAGCTTCCTCGGACCAGGATGCTCCCAAGGAGCCAGACGCTCCTTCCTCGTTTGTGGCCGACCAGAGGGTGTGCCGGTCAGTGTGCGCTCCTCATCAGACTGGGAGGCAGTGACTACGCCGGACGCCACCGTCTTGGGTGTGGCTCTGGGGGCACGTGTAGCACGGGAAGGGGCGGAGGTGCCTGGGGGCATGTATTCAGGGTCCCGCTCATCATCAGAGCCAATGACCATGCGGGCAGACGGGGCGACAGACTTAGATCGCCCGCGTGCATAAGTGCGGTCTTGCTTGGGTGCCATAGTCGATAGTACCTGCTGTGACGGTGCATACGACGGTCCGTTTCAATCACGACGGTTCGTCGTTGTATCCGTCAGTGGCTACTGCGGAGTAGTTTTCTGCAGAATTTCCTGGTGATGTGCCTGCAAATTTAAAACCCATTTATAGAAAAATGCTACCATTATTAAAAAGACGATAAGTATTGGGTTGCCTCCCAACAAGCGCCAGATTTAACGTAGCGGCACGACTGGGGACACTCGGTTACTTAGACTTCATCAAGATGGTATGCCTCTATCACTTTATTCCCCGATGCTTTATGCCCAAAATAGAGTTTTATTCTATCTCTATTCTTCTTAAACCGCACTCCCTCCTTGGCTTTTAACTCAACTGCCCCATGGGGGAATACTTGGGTAACCAAGTAGGGGCCAGTCCATTTGGACTTGAGCTTGCCCGAAGACAGGCACCCCAGAACTGTCTACAAGTACCAAATCCCCAACCATAAACTCTTGTTTTGCAATTTTTTGTTCAGTTCCCTTCTTCATCTTTCCTTGTGGGATATGGCAGATACCGATTGGAGCTCACCACTCTGCCTCATGGTCCTACAAATGTTGAATGTGGCTTCTTCATTATTCAACCAAAAAATTCATCTGTCCCTTCTCCATATCAACTAAGGCTCTACCTGTAACAAGGAATGGCCTCCCAAGAATAATGGGCACCTCAAAATCGACTTCGCAATCAAAAATAACAAAATCTGCTGGAAAGATGAATGACTCCACTTTTACTAGCACATCATGGAGTATCCCTATGGGCTTTTTCTTAGTCCGATCGGCCATCAGTAGCCGCATCGCAGTGGGTTTTGGATCCCCAAACCCAACTTCTTGTAAATTGAGAGGGGCATTAGATTTATGCTTGCCCCCAGATCACATAATGCTTTCGCAAATGTAATGACCCAACTGTACAAGGAATAGTGAACGCACCCGGATCTTCTTTCTTTTGTACTAGGGATATTGTAGCGATAGCACTACAATGCTTCAATCTATCATCATCATCAAACGTGACCGATCTTTTCTTGGTGACCAGATCTTTCATAAATTTGGCATAACGGGCATGTGTCTAGAGCTTCTACCAAAGGGACATTGATAGAGAGCTGCTTCAACATTGTTATGAAGCGTCGGTATTTACCATCCTCAGTCTTTTTCACTAATCTCTGAGGGAAGGGTGGTGGTGGCCTAGGCATGGGAATTACCTTGATGGGTACTTCTGCATCTGTTCCATTACTTTCATCTGCTTCACCACTACCCTTTACCACCTTATCATTATCCTTTCTCACATTTCTCTCAGCAGATGGCATGGGGGGTCAATGGTTTGCCTACCACCCCGAGTAGTAATTGCCATACAGTGGCATCATTCTTGGATTTTGGATAGTGTTGCTAGGAAGAGTGCCCGGTTGCCGTGTGTTCACTGTCGCAGATAATTGGGCCACTTGCAATTCGATCTGTTTAATCGAAATTGCGTGTGTATCCACTTTTTGCCCAATACTAGCTAAATCACCCCTTAATTCTTTAATGTGCTCATCACTAGCATCGAACCTCCTCATCATTTGTGTGCAACATATCCTCAACTCGCGCCATACTATCTCCACCATCCCTAGGAGTAACTTCACGATTTTGAGGAGGAACATAGGGTCCACTCCTGTCGTTTCTATTACCATAGTTACTCCTGTGAAGTTGTTGTCGCGGTTGTAGTTATCATCTCGGACATAATGACCCTCACGGTTGTAGTTACCATAGTTCCGACCTTGGTTCCCTTGACCTTGGCGCCAATTATCCTGATTTGAGCTTTGGGCGCTGGTCGGAAACCCCCAATTTGTTCATTGACTGCATAGGAATCCTCCTCATAGTAACATTCACGTTAGGGGGTGGTGGTTTAGCCAAGTAGTTAGTGACTGCATTTATGTTTTCTTCACCCCAGTGACATGTTTTAGTACCAACCCAAGCTCAGTTCTCATCTGAGCCATTTCCTCACGAATATCATCTGTGGCTGGGTTGTGAGTGGATTGCACTGCGAAGTTTGTTTCTGCCTGTATCGGACTCCTAGTACTCCAAGCTTTGTTGTTACGGGAGATTTTCTCTAATTTCTCAGCAATCTCAGCATAAGGGCATTCTCCATAAGATCCACCTGTTATAGTGTCCAACACTGCTTTATTGTTATCATCTTGTCCCCTATAGAAGTATTCCTTTAGTGACTCATCATCAATACGGTGATTTGGGACACTTCTCAAGAATGAGGTGAATCTATCCCAAGAACTACTAACTGACTCTCCTGGTAGTGCCACAAAGTTGTTCACCCTGTCTTTGTGGTTTAATTTCTTGGAGACCGGATAGTAGCGTGCTAAGAAGACATCCCGTAGTTGGTTCCAAGAGAAGATGAAGTTGTATGGGAGCTCAGTGAACCACATAGCAACCTCTCCCGTCAGTGAGAGAGGAAACACTCTGAGCCCTATCACATCTAGATCCAAATCAGGCCTCCCCACACAAATTTTACACAGTGCCCTTACCTTAGCTGTATGGGCGTGTGGATCCTCAGAAGGTAGCCCTGAAAACAAACCTCTGGCAGTGAGCATTTGCATCAGGCTACTAGTCACAACAAAAGGTGGCCTGTGGGGTAGAGGGGCAAGACAAGTGGCCATCCGAATCTGCGATGTATATCATACCCTCTGTAGTATGCTTGGGGCCGTGGAACGGGATTTTGTCCCCTCTGTTGATGTTCACCCGGAGCGTCGGGTAACATCTGACCATGAACATCCACCGGATCAGGGATGTTCTGGTTTGGATCCTCATCATTTATTCCCAAGTTTGATTCATGTTGCGCAGTGTACGCTCTAACTCACGATCGTAGGGGAAACAATGGTTCTCTTCCTCTCCGTGTATTTGGCATACAGGGAGGATAGTTCTGAAAGGAAATCAAAAACAATAAAACAAAGTAAAAATTTAGAAAATATCAACTAAACTATAGTAAGAAGTTCAAGTTAATCTAAAAGCTAAATTCCCGGCAGCGGCCCAAAATTTGATACGCTCAAACTTACTTCTCAAATGAGAAGTAAAGCGGTCGCGTCAAGTAAATAACCCAACTAGTGAGGTTGGGATCGTTCCCACGAGGAAAATAGTCTAGACTTAACTCCAACTTGTTATTACTATTGTTCGGTTGATGACTTCCTTAAAAGTAAAAGCATAAAGGGGGGGTTTGTACTTCCTAATAAAATAAAAAATAACTAACGAACTTGACAGAGACACTTAACAGCTTTAATGTTGAGTTTTAATCAAGTAATCAAAGTAACTAGGGTTACGTGTTCCCCACATGTTCATAACTTGATAATTCTAGCTATAACAATTCTTTCTAGTATCTTGCATGCAAAGTGATAAGTTATGTATTTCTAAATTTGGTCCGGCATCTAGAAAATCTCACTCCGCACCTTGGTCCGGCTACGTGTGTTGCTTTCCTAACCCTTATCCTTACCTCATATTAAGCATCATATTCAATATTTGACTCAGTTATTACCTCGTACCAATCAATACTAGCCTATTAGATAGTATACACTAAATCTATGTTAATAATTCTTTTCCTATTATCTACCTCCTTGGTCCGGCAAGTAGCATTAAGGCGAGTTCTAACGTTGATCATCCGTTAAAAAGACTTCTAAGCGAAGAAGAATTATTAATACATGCAAGACACTATTCTAGAATTGTTGTTTTAGCTAGGGTTTATCTCATTATTTGCCTATGGTTCCCACAACCCTAGTTATAGAGTTTAGTTCCTCATAGCCATAAACATAATATTCAAATATGTTAAACAAGAATTCATGTACTTACTTTAATGAGAAAGAATAAAGTCCAAAAAATTTGCTTGATTAATCAACAAGAGTTACTTGTAAGAATCTCCAACAATCAAACACTCAAAAAACAAAGTCTAATATATGATGTTTAATCTCCAAGAGTCTAACCTCAAAAACGAGGTTTTCTAACTATTATAAAAAATAAAAACCTAATTAAACAAGGATTCTAATTACTGGAAATCTGCCAAAACGCGACTGGGTCGACGGACCACGCGACGGAACGTCGTGGTCATGACGGACCGTCGTGGGCTCCGTCGCCCATACTTGGTGCAATTCTTCTGCTGCTTCTTCATTCCCCTCGACGGCAAGTGCGACGGAACGTCATAGGCACGACGGTCCGTCGAGGGTCTTCGTTAAAATACTTCAACTCTTGGAATCTGGGTACTGGGATCACTTCTCTGATCTTCGCGACGAACCTGCAGGACGGACCGTCATATCCATGACGGACCGTCACAAGCTTCGTAATCCCACACTTGGTCAGACTTCCCCGTCTTCCTTCAGCAGCTTCTCTACGCTGCCACCTACGGACCGTCACAAGCACGACGGACCGTCATAAGCTCCGTAGGTGGTCTCTTCTGCATTTTTCGCTCAAAATCTCCGCATTCAGCTTTAGACAGATTTCTGCAAAACAAAGAGAAAAACTATATCAAAATTAGCACAAAAAGGCTTTCGGACACACTAAACTTAAGGAAAAAGTATTAATTATACCGTGAAACCACGGTATATCACAATCAACCAAATATATGAGATGTGTGTACTGCTATGACATGGCAGTGACATGACAAATTGGTGAATTAAATGATGACATGTGGCATTGAATCCAAATTTTTTATTTAAAAAATGATATTAAAAAATACAACTATTTTGGTCTATTTACTAACTAAAAAAAATTGAAAAGAATTTTTAGAAAACCTACCCACCAATAAAATGATGTGGATTGAGTTAATTTTTTTAAAAGGTTTTATTTAAATAATTCAAAAATAATTTTATAAATATAAAACTTATTTGTTTTTAGTGTTTTATTTAAGCCCTGCCCGACCCATTGTCTTCACCCCACCGGCGACAATTACGACGCCAGCAAATCATTGCCTACCTTTTCCTTCTCTTTCATTCAATTTCATCTCTTTCACTGACATAACAAGTGCATTATCTTCGTGGCTTTGGTCGTAAAATAATTATAATTATAACATTTTCTGGTAACAAATAATTTGCCGAATCAATAATTGAGACGTAGATCTAAAAAAAAGTAAAAAAGCAAGAGAAGAACCATAAATTGTGAGAGAAAGAGAGAGGTGCAGGGCATGGGGTGGGTTGTGCATAGTTGTAGGTAAGGGAAATATTGGGGTGGGTTGTGCATAGTTGCAGGGGAAGAAGACAACTTTTTTTTTTATATATATTTTTGTAAATTATTTTCATTTAAAAAATATTAATTTAGGTGTAAAGGTAGAGAAAAAAAGAAAAAAATTATTTTGGTACCTTTACGCGCTTAAAGAGAGTAAACCACACGTTTTTTAACATGTCAGCATTTTGTGTTCAATGGGCATGACTTTTGAACCATTGAGGTGTTCAATAGGGACATCGTATAATTGAGGTGTCTAAGTGAAATATGTGGACAACTTTGAGGGGCTGCATATGACTTAGGCCTTAACTAAATTCAAATGGACGACCTTGGACTCCTTTCTAATGAACCTCCAACAATCTCTTTTTTATTATTATATGTCATATAATTTATTCTAAAAATTACCCTAAATTTATTATTATCATAAATATTTTTCTGTCATTGTCTAAAAATAACATGGGGACCCACCTAAAAAGTATTGAGTGCTCAAACATCCATTAACTCCGATGAAAATTTTATATATCTTTATGAAAACTACTAAAAAAAATTAAATATAATCAATACGTGAGCACTCACTAAACAAAAAGGGCTGATGGGTGCTTTGGTTCACATAGCAAAGTATAAGCTTGTGTTTGTATCATTTTTAATTATTATTCTTTGTTCATATTATCTACCCGACTTGATAGATTTCATTAAAAATATTAATAATATATTATGGTTAAACTTTTATTCAGTTTTGTATGAAAAATTTCTATTATGATTAAGCTTTAGATTTACTTTATACTTACATATTTCCTGTTATGGTTAATGTAACGATCCTTTGATCGTTTTGAGTACTAGAACTTTTATTTTATAGAAAATACTTTTCGATAGGTTCTAAATGGATATTTTGAATTATTTATAATTATAATTATGAAATTAGTGGGGTGATTTTACTAATTTATTTAGTTAGTGGTTAAAGAAAATAATATTAAATAAGTAGTGGGTCACTTTTACCACTTTTATAATTAGCCTTTACATAATTAGGATAGTAAATAATCTGTTGAAGAAAAAAAAAAGAGAAAAAGAGGAAAACAACCTAGGGCGACTAATATCCTCAAACAATCGAGAAGAGGGTGGCTGCCTCCTACTTCATGTGCGTAAGGAAATAGTAAAAGGTTAGTCTTTAATATATATGTATATATTGAATAGGTGGAAATTCTATGATTATAATATTAAAATTAATTGTATTGAATAAGAATCAAGTTGAATTAACAATGTTTAAGTTGAATGTTGTTGCTGCTAATGTGTATTGATTTTTGTAAAATTAGGGAATGGACAATTGTTAGTGTAGATAGTAACGTTGGGTTGAGACAAGATTGGCTTTTACAAATCTATTAATTTCCAGTGAGATTATTTTAAGAAGTAAGGATATGTGCTGATGGGTATAATATATATATACGTATATGGAATGAGTTTAGTTTATGGTATCGTATGTGTTAGGGTGAGAGAATTAAATTAGGGTGTTAGACGTATGCACTGCTATTGCAACCTATTGTGGTGATTCTTTCCAGTTGAATCATAGTTTAATTTTAGGACATAACTAATCTCTCAATTAATATTGTTTTTGTTATATTGGTCATATGTGTGGCGTTAATAATGGAATAGAACAAGATAGTGGGTAAAATTACTATAAGTAATGATGACAACATAATGGAACAATTATGAGTGAATCATTAGCAGAAATAAGGTTCTGCCTATTGTATGTTGAAAGTTCAGTATTGGCATCGTACAATTTGATGGTATCTTAAGGTTTCTTACATTATTATATTATAAATGATGTTTTAATATATGGAGATAAGTAATTAAATATTAAGAGTGTTGTATTAGTGAATACCATTAAAAATTATGCTAATTGGAGAATTAATTAGATTATTACCATTAGGTTTGAACTTAAGAAAATTGATTATGGAATTAGGTGAGTTTTTGGGTCTAGGCTAGACATAATATGGTATGAGTGTTTATAGACTCATTAACTTACAAGTTATATATATACATTTGATAGATTGGAAAGGTTTGAAGGCATTGAGGAGAAGGAAAAATGTTGGAGAAGTAGCTTGCTTGAAATTGATTCTTCGGTGGAGGTAGGTTATGGTTTATGCTATTTGATAATAAACTCTTAATAGTGATTGATATGCCTTGAATGATATTGTGAAGTTCTCTATGTACTTGACTGTGTGATTGTGTGATTTGGTTGTGTGGTTTGTGATTGGTCTGAAATCCTGAGACCGTAGAATTTATATTCTCTAATCTATCTATCGAAGTGAGGCCTTGAATAAAGAAGGCTTGATGAAAATAATATAACAATGAATTGAAAGCGGTGATAATAAAGGATAAATTAATAGTATAATTGGATCGGAGTGTCACGTTCTGACACGTAGTATTAGGGGATCGGGTGTCACATACCGACACGTAGTATTAGGGGATCGGGTGTCACGTTCCGACACGTAGTATTAGGGGATCGGGTGTCACGTACCGACACGTAGTATTAGGGGATCGGAGTGTCACGTTCCGACACATAGTATTAGGGGATCGGGTGTCACGTACCGACATGTAGTATTAGGGGATCGGGTGTCACGTGCCAACACGTAGTATTAGGGGATCGGAGTGTCACGACCCAAATCAGGGACGCGACTGGCACCCACATTTACCCTCCTATGTGAGCGAACCAACCCATATAAACCTTAACATTTTAATACAATATCAACAAAAGAAATGCGGAAGACTTAAAATCATTAATAAACATTCAAAACTATTATTAATATCCCCAAAATCTGGAAGTCATCATCACAGAACATCTATCTCAGATTACTAAACTAGGAATGTCTAAGAAGCTAAAACAAATACTAGCTAGTCCATGCGGAAGTTCAAGGCATCAAGACTTGAAAAAGAAGACCCAGTCCAAGCTAGACGCATTAGCTCACCCTGAATTTCCGATGAAGTGAAGACTGGCTAGATCTACTGTTGAGTTGAAGTTGACGGAACGTTTGCTGCATTACACAAAATAACAAAGAAGAAAACGTAAAAGTAGGGGGTCAGTACAACCACAAGTACTGAGTAGATATCATCGGCCAACTCAAAATAGGGAACAGTATATATCAATAATAATGTAAATCAACTACAATACTCAACATGTAGCAAGAACAATATTAATTCATCAATAAATACAAACCGAGTTCACACATGAGGACTCAAGCCTCAATACCATACTCGTTTGGGAATTACGTTCTTTTAGATTGAGTATATTCATTATCTTTCAAGATTCATTATCTTTCTTTCTCTTGTGTCGGTACGTGACACTCGCTCTCTTATTTCTATCCTGGTGCCGGAACGTGGCACTCCGATCCTCATTACTATCCTGGTACCGGAACGTGGCACCCGATCCATAAATCTATCCTAGTGTCGGAACGTGACACTCTGATCCTCATATTCATTCTATCCTGGTACCGGAACGTGTGGCACCCGATCCATAATTCTATCCTGGTGTCGGAACGTGACACTCCCGATCCTCATATTCATTCTATCCTGGTACCGGAACGTGGCACCCGATCCTCATATTCATTCTATCCTGGTACCGGAACGTGGCGTGGCACCCGATCCCCTAATTCATCAAGCCTTCTTTTTATACTAAGGCATCATCAATAACAAGTGAATTAGGGTTTTTCAAGATTTGGGATTCAATAGCTTCATCATGCTTTGTTAATTCATCACAATTTCATATTCATATTCATGCAAGCTTACAATTAAGCACATAGTAGGGTTTACAATACTATCAACACATAATATTCACTATTAAGAGTTTACTACAAGTAGCATGAAAACCATAACCTACCTCCACCGAAGAATTGATCAAACAAGCTAATCCTCAAGCTGCGTTTTCTCCTCCTCTCGATCGATCCATCTCTTTTCTTTGTTCTTTCTGTTTGTTTTATTCAACCCTCTTTCCTTACCCTAATTATCATATAATTAAGACTAAAAGAGGACAATAAAACCCACTAATTAACTTAAGGTTACTCTTTTAACCCAAAGTAATTAGACTTATTAATATTAACCCTCAATCTTTATAATTAAGGAAAGAATAGTCCAAAACGACCCTTAAAACGTGTAGAGGAATCCTATTCTGCCTGGGATTTGCGCAACCTGTGACGGGCCGTCGTGCCTGCGATGGTCCGTCACAATGGTCGTCGCAGCCTCCCCAAACATCAGGTGAACTGTGACGGCCTGTCACACCAGTGACGGTCCGTCCTGCCCCTCCGTCCTGACGGTCAGAAACTCGTTTCTTGTACCAAATTCTCAAAAGTTGAAGTGTTTTGCAACGGGAACTCACGACGGTTCGTCGTGGATGTGACGGCACGTCCTGCAGGTCGTCACAATTTACAGAGAGTCGATTTTCAGTATCCAATTTCAGAATTCTAAGTATGCTGAAACGATGGCACCCCGACGGGCCGTCGTGCCTGTGACGGTCCGTCGCAGTGCCCGTGGTCTTGGCCAGTTTTTCCAGAATTAAAATCTGCTGCTCAAAACGACTAAACAGGTCGTTACAATAGATACCAATTTACCCATCGTTCGTCCCCGAACGATCAAAAGAAGAAA
This sequence comes from Solanum peruvianum, assembly GCA_027705065.1. Lineage (NCBI taxonomy): Eukaryota > Viridiplantae > Streptophyta > Magnoliopsida > Solanales > Solanaceae > Solanum > Solanum peruvianum. The sequence continues at coordinate 53,499,638 of JAKWJD010001764.1, forward strand.
AAACAATGGCGAAAAGGAGTACCTGAATCTGTAAACAGATGTGGGTATTTTTTTGCATATCTGCCTCCTCTCCCAAGTAGCCTCTTCAACCGGTCGATTCTTCCATTGAACTTTGATGGATGCAATCTCTCTCGACCTCAACTTGCGAACCTCCCTATCTAAAATAGCAACTGGTTCCTCTTCATAAGTCAAATTCTCATCAAGCAAAACTGAATCCCAACGGATAATGTAGTTTCCATCTCCGTGGTATCTTTTCAACATCGACACATGAAATACCGGATGTACTCCGGACAGCCCTGGGGGCAAGGCTAATTCATAAGCCACCTCCCCTACTCGCTTTAGTACCTCAAATGGTCCAATATACCTTGGACTTAGCTTACCTCTTTTGCCAAACCGCATCACCCCTTTCATGGGTGAAACCTTCAACAAGACTTGTTCACCCTCCATGAACTCCAAGTCTCTAACCTTTCGGTCTGCATACTCCTTTTGTCTACTTTGCGCCGCTAGAAGCTTTCTTGAATGCGCTTCACCTTATCTAACGAATCCCTCAAGAGGTCAGTACCCCAAGTCTAACCTCAAATGCATCAAACCAACAATGGGAGATCTACATCTCCTACCATACAATGCTTCAAATGGAGCCATATCGATGCTTGAGTGATAGCTATTATTGTATGAAAACTCGCTAAGGGTAAGAAGCTATCCCAATGGCCACCAAACTCTATCACACATGCACGAAGCATATCCTCCAACACTTGAATCGTTCGCTCAGACTGACCATCGGTCTGAGATGGAACGCAGTACTAAGGTCCAACCTAGTACCCAATTCGCATGCAATGTTTCCAAAACTTAGAAGTAAACTACGTACCTCTATCTGATATGATGGATAGCGGAACTCCATGCAATCGAACGATTTCTGAGATATAGATTTGGCTAACTTCTCTGCATTGTAAGTCACTTGACCGGATAAAATGAGCAGACTTAGTTAACCTATCAACAATCACCCAAATGGAAATACTTACCCATTGTCTTTGGAAGACCAACCACAAAGTCCATTGCGATTCTCTCCCACTTCCATTCAGGAATGGGCATTCTCTGAAGTGTTCCTCCGGCCTTTGGTGTTCATATTTACTTGTTGACAGTTTGGACATTTAGCAATAAAGTCAACAATATCGCACTTCATTCTACTCCACCAAAAGTGTTGCTTTAGGTCACGATACATCTTGGTCGCACCCGGATGTATCGAATACCTTGAACTATGAGCCTCTGCCAGAATAGTGTTGACCAAATCATCAACTCAGGGTACACATACCCTTCCCTTGATTCTCAAAACACCTTCCTCATCGATTGTCGCTTCTTAGCCTCTCCTCGCAATACTTTATCTTGGATTCGCCTTAGTTTCTCATCATCAAACTGTTTCCCTTAATCTTGTCAAGAAAGAAGATCTTGACTCCACACTAGCCAACAATCCTCCCTTCTCATTTACTTCTAACCTCATCAAGTCGTTAGCCAAAATCTGCACTTCTCTAGCCAATGGGCGTCTAGAAGCTTGCAAATGAGCTAGACTTCCCATGCTTCCCGCCTTTCTACTCAAAGCATCTGCCACAACGTTCCTTTCCCGGATGATACATACAAGATGGTGATATCGTAGTCCTTCAGTAGTTCCATCCATCTCCTTGTCTCAAGTTCAAATCTTTCTGAGTAAAGACATACTGTAGGCTACGATGATCGTATAGACTTCACACTTAACCCCATATAAATAGTGCCTCCATTGCTTCAATGCAAATACTACCGCGGCCAATTCCAAGTCATGAGTTGGGTAGTTACGTTCATGCACTTTTAATTGTCTTGAAGCATAAGCAATCACGTTCTTCTCTTGCATTAGCACTGCACCCAAACCCGAATAGGATGCGTCACAATAAACAATGAAGTTCTTACCCTCTACCGGTAAGGTAAGGATAGGCGCGGTAGTCAACAAAGTCTTGAGTTTCTGAAAACTTTCTTCGCACTCATCCGACCATACGAATGGAACGTTCTGCTTAGTCAAGTTCGTCAGTTGGGACGCAATAGAAGAGAATCCCTTGACAAATCGGCGGTAGTAGCTAGCTAACCCGACAAAGCTTCTTATTTCTGACACATTAGTGGGTCTTACCCAATTCTTCACTGTCTCAATCTTAGAAGGATCTACCATTACCCCATCCTTCGAAACCACATGCCCCAAGAAGGACACTGCATCTAGCCAAAACTCACACTTAGAGAACTTGGCATAAAGCTTTTTCTCCCTCAACGTTTCCAGTACCATTCTCAAATGCTCTTCATGTTCCTTCTTGCTCTTTGAGTATACCAATATATCATCAATAAATACAATCACGAAGAGATCCAAATATGGCTTAAAGATCCCATTCATCAAACTCATGAACGCAGCAGGGGCATTCGTAAGACCAAAGGACATCACCACAAATTCATAATGCCCATACCTAGTTCGAAAGGCAGTCTTTGGCACATCTGTTGCCCGTATTTTCAATTGATGATAACCGGATCTCAAGTCGATCTTCGAGAAGACACAAGCACCTTGTAGTTGATCGAATAAGTCATCAATGCGAGGAAGAGGATACTTGTTCTTAATAGCTACCTTGTTCAACTGCCGGTAGTCTATGCACATCCGAAAACTCCCATCCTTCTTCTTCACAAACAAAACCGGAGCACCCAAGGAGACGCACTGGTCTAATGAAGCCCTTGCTCAACAACTCTTGAAGTTGAGCCTTTAACTCTCTTAATTCGGCGGGAGCCATTCTATAAGGGGGTATAGAAATGGGGCGTGTGCCCGGTTCAAGATCGATACAAGTCAATCCCTATCTGGTGGCATACCAGGAAGATCTACAGGGAACACATCCAAAAACTCACGGACTACCGAAAACGACTCAATTGAGGGCACTTGAGTAGTGTCATCCTTGAGATGTGCCAAGAAAGCTAAACACCTTTACTAACCATTTTCTTAGCATGAAGAAAGGATATGATACGCACCGGATTGGAAGTGTAGTCGCCTTCCACACTAACGGATCTGTCAGGCTTGGCTAATGTCACAGTTTTAGCATTACAATCCAAGATTGCAAAATTTGGAGAAAGCCAAGTCATACCCAGAATTACATCAAAGTCACCCATTTCTAAAATAACCAAATCTACAAAGTGTTGCTCTCCACAAAGTTCACCAAACAGGACCTATATACCTTTTCAACTACCACAGACTCACCCACCGGAGTAGAAACACGAATAAGCATATCAAGTAATTCACAATGTAAATTAGACCATTAGCAAATGATGAAGAATACATATGAAAACGTGGAGCCAGGGCAAATAATACAGATGCCATGCAATCACAAACCAAAAGATTACCTGTGATAACAGCATCAGACGCCTCCGCTTCAGATCTCCTAGGGAAAGCGTAACAATGGGCCTATCACCCGTCTGCCCATTGCCCCTACATGTTGTGTCGTAGTGGCTCCAGTTTGCCCATCACCTCTGCCGTTGTGGTGACCACCATTTCCTCGACCACCACGTCCCCCAGAAAAACGGCCTCTACCATGACCGCCTCTACCTCTAGCTAGCGGGGTTCTGTAACTCTGGTTTGGACAATACCTCTTAATATGTCCAACCTCCCCACATCCATAACACTCTCGAGGTTCATGCATAGGTCTCTCGGAGTAGTGTTGACCGTTCTGAGGTGGACCCCCAACTACAGTCTGTAGTGAAGACTGAATTGGTCGACTTGAGTAACCTCCGGAGCTCTGTCCTCTAGAGTGAGAACCCATTAAACTCACCTCCCTTCGAAAACTTTTTGATGTCGATGTCGTGGTGAAGTCATCTGGCTTCACTCCTTCCACCTCTATCACAAAGTCTACCACCTCTTGGAAGGATGTTGCCATAGCCGCTACCTGTAAGCTGAAATGAAAATCCGAATTCTGACCTCAACCCTTCACAAAACGGCAAATCCGCTCTTGTGGACTGAAACAAAGTTGGGTGGCCTACCTTGATAAAGCACGAAACTTAGCCTCATATGCGTTAACCGTCATCCTACCTTGCTCGAGACTCAAGAACTCATCCCTTTTTCTATCTCTAAAGTCCTTGGGATATACTTCTCCATAAACAGAGTAGAGAAGGATGCCCAAGTCATGGGCGTGGCCTCTGTCGGTTGACACTCGACATGTGATCGCCACCACATTTTGGCGTTCCCTTGAAACTGATAGCTTACGAACTCAACGCCAAACCGTTCTACTACCATCTTGTGTAGTAGCTCATGACAATCAACCAGAAAATCATAAGCATCTTCAGATTCTGCACCCTTGAAGACTGGAGGTTTCAATTTCACGAACTTACTGAAAAGTTCGTGCTGATCGTTTGTCATTATCGGTCCAGTAGTCAGACGTGGGAAATGTGCCCATCTCCAATGAGGCATCCATGCGGGGAGCCATAGTAGCCGCATGTCGTACCTCTGAAACCGAAGGTGGGGGTTGGTCAGAAACCACTGGAGGTGCCTGACCGTGATCAGATAACCGCTAAGATAAGCGAGAACCTGATTGATCATCTCGGGGTAGGTGGGGTGGCATTTCCTCATTCTGTTCTTGTTCAGTTTCCCCTTCCTCACCCTCTTTACTACCCCCTCAGTCGGTGGAGGAGTCACTGCCCTAGCATCAGGTGGACTAGGTGCTCGTCCTCTTCCTCTAGAGGACGTCCTCCCACAACCTCTACGCGGCCTCTTGCCACTGTTCTTCCTCGAGCCACAGCCCCAGTGGCTGGCTCAGTCGTTTCTTGTCGTGCCGTTGTTGCTGCTGGTGCGGTCGTTGCTCTAGTTCTAACCATCTGCGAATAGAGTGAAGATGGTCAGATACCAATTCGTATCGCCTAGATACCAATTGGACTCAAGTAGTAGCCACGAAAGAAAGAATGAAAGAGTGAAATTTTCCTAAAGTCTTATAGCCTCTCAAGGAAAAGTAAAGGCGTCCCCTTACCGTTCCTTAAGACTCTACTAGACGTTCTTGTGTGATGAGACCAACGAACCTAATGCTCTGATACCACGTTCCGACACATAGTATTAGGGGATCGGGTGTCACGTTCCGACACATAGTATTAGGGGATCGGAGTGTCACGTTCCGACACATAGTATTAGGGGATCGTGTGTTAAGTACCGACATGTAGTATTAGGGGATCGGGTGTCACGTGCCGACACACGTAGTATTAGGGGATCGGAGTGTCACGACCCAAATCAGGGACGCGACTGGCACCCACATTTACCCTCTATGTGAGCGAACCAACCCATATAAACCTTAACATTTTAATACAATATCAACAAAAGAAATGCGGAAGACTTAAACTCATTAATAAAACAATTCAAAACTATTATTAATATCCCCAAAATCTGGGAGTCATCATCACAAGAACATCTATCTCAGATTCTAAACTAGGAATGTCTAAGAAGCTAAAACAAATACTAGCTAGTCCATGCCGGAAGTTCAAGGCATCAAGACTTGAAGAAGAAGACCCAGTCCAAGCTAGACGCAATTAGCTCACCCTGAATTTCCGATGAAGTGAAGACTGGCTAGATCTACTGTTGAGTTGAAGTTGACGGAACGTTGCTGCATTACACAAATAACAAGAAGAAAACGTAAAGTAGGGGGTCAGTACAACCACAAGTACTGAGTAGATATCATCGGCCAACTCAAAATAGGGAACAGTATAATCAATAATAATGTAAATCAACTACAATACTCAACATGTAGCAATAACAATATTAATTCATCAATAAGTACAACCGAGTTCACACATGAGGACTCAAGCCTCAATACCATATCGTTGGGAATTAGTTCTTTTAGATTGAGTATATTCATTATCTTTCAAGATTCATTATCTTTCTTCCTCTTGTGTCGGTACGTGACACTCCGCTCCTCTATTTCTATCCTGGTGCGGAACGTGGCACTCCGATCCTCATATACTATCTCTTTGGTACCGGAACGTGGCACCCGATCCATAATTCTATCCTTGGTGTCGGAACGTGACACTCGATCCTCATATTCATTCTATATCTGGTACGGACGTGGCACCCGATCCATAATTCTATCCTGGTGTCAGAACGTGACCACTCCGATCCTCATATTCATCTATCCTGGTACCGGAACGTGGCAACCGATCCTCATATTCATTCTATCCTGGTACCGGAACGTGGCACCCGATCCCCAATTCATCAAGCCTTCTTTTATACTAAGGCATCATCAATAACAGTGAATTAGGGTTCTTTCAAGATTGGGAGTCAATACTTCATCATGCTTTGTTAATCATCACAATTTCATATTCATATTCATGCAAGCTTACAATTAAGCACATAGTAGGGTTTACAATACTATCAACACATAATATTCACTATTAAGAGTTTACTACAAGTAGCATGTGAAAACCATAACCTACCTCCACCGAAGAATTGATCAAACAAGCTAATCCTCAAGCTGCGTTTTCTCCTCTCTCGATCGATCCCTCTCTTTCTCTTTGTTCTTTTGTTTGTTTTATTCAAACCCTCTTTCTTTACCCTAATTATCATATAATTAAGACTAAAAGAGGACAATAAAACCACTAATTAACTTAAGGTTACCTATTTAACCCCCAAGTAATTAGACTTATTAATATTAACCCTCAATCTTTATAATTAAGGAAAGAATAGTCCCAAGACCCTTAAAACGTGTAAGGAGCTCCTATTCTGCCTGGGATTTGCGCAACCTGTGACGGGTCGTCGTGCCTGCGACGGTCCGTCACAATGGTCGTCGCAGCCTCCCCAAAACTTCAGGTGACTGTGACGGCCCGTCACACCAGTGACGGTCCGTCCTGTCCCTCCGTCCTGACGGTCAGAAAATCGTTTCTTGTACCAAATTCTCAAAAGTTGAAGTGTTTTGCAACGGGAACTCACGACGGTTCGTCGTGGATGTGACGGCACATCCTGCAGGTCCGTCACAAATTTACAGAGAGTCGATTTTCAGTATCCAATTTCAGAATTCTAAGTATGCTGAAACGATGCACCCTCGACGGGCTGTCGTGCCTGTGACGGTCCGTCGCAGTGCCCGTGGTCTTGGCCAGTTTTTCCAGAATTAAAATCTGCTGCTCAAAACGACTAAACAGGTCGTTACACGGAGTGTCACGTTCCGACACGGTATTTTTGGATCGGAGTGTCACGTTCCGACACGGTATTCTTGGATCGGAGTGTCACGTTCCGACACGGTATTTTTGGATCGGAGTGTCACGTTCCAACACAATAATATTAAAGGAAAAATATGTTGAAATTAATGGAAGATATTCAATCTCAAAGAATCAACTCCCAAAATGGTTTGGTTTGGAGGCATGAGTCCTCATGTGTGATCTTGATATCATTGACTTATTACGAGTTTACTTTAATGTTGTTGATACTTGTTCATGTGGTTGTTGTTTATCACCTGTTAAGTGGTGTTGAGTGGTTCATACTATTATTTATGTATATTAGTTACTATTTGGGTGACCGATGATACTTACTCAGTACATGTTGCCTCGTACTGAGTCCTACTTGTTTTCTTCTTTTGTTTCCTTTTATGAAATGCAGCGAGTGTACCTATGACTTCTGATTTCCTCAGCTCTAGCCAGCCTCCCGCATATCAAGTTACAGGGTGAGCTATCCATCATTCAAATCGTGTTGGATTTCTCGGTCACGACATGATGTCCTATACTTTCGGACACCATACCATTTTATTCTTTATTTTAGTGTATTCGATATTCTTAGACTTAATATGAGAGATTAGATGTCCTGTTGTGATGACTTTCAGGTTTTGGGAAATGATAGTTAATAAATTTTGGAGCTTTCGCAATATTTTATTATTCATAGTTGACTTATTGGTACATGTTGGGATTTGAATTTCTTGGTTCGTCCACCTAGGTAGTTAAGTGTGGATCCACTCACCGACTCGTTTTGGGTCGTGACAGTTAAACTTTAGATTTAGTTTTATATTAATATATTTTCCTATTATGGTAAACATTAGATTTTGTTCTATAATAATATATTTTTCAATTATGGTTAAACTTTAGATTTATCTGTATATCGACATATCTTCCTATTATAGTTCAACTTTAGATTTAGTTTTGTATGAATAAATTTTTTTTATGGTTAAGTTTTAGATTTAGTTTTAGGGATAATGCACAAGTACTGTCTCAACCTATGTCAGAAATCTCAGAGACACATTTATACTATATAAAGATCCTATTACCTCCAGAACTTATTTTATTAATAATTTTCTACCCCTTTTTCGCCTACGTAATACTATCTTGTGGGTCTAACGCTGGTTGACTTTTTTTTCAAGCTAATGCCACGTAGATCGAAAAGGGGTAGAAAATTACTTATAAAATAAGTTTAGGGGGGTAATAGAACCTTAATATAGTATGAGTGTGTCTCTGGGATTTCGGACATAGATTAAGGGGGGTACTGTGCATTTTTCCTTAGTTTTATATAACATATTTTCCATTATGGTTAAACTTTAGATTTAATTTTATATTAATATATTCATATTATGGTTTAACTTTAGATTTAGTTTATTATTAAACTCTTGTAGAACACAAGCATCGATACGAACTAACAAACAAATTCATCACTATTTTGCTTACAGTGAGTCAAAGAGAAAGAAGAGGAAACGACCTTAACAACCATATATTATATATAGATATATATATATATATATATATATATAGAGAATATTATATATATATTATATATATATATATATATATAGATAATATATAATATATATAATATATATATATATATATATATTATATAGCCAGCCCATAGAACAGAAGAAACCAGCGACGACACACTAAAATAAATGCTTGAACTGATAAGCGAAATATTACATTCGGAGGGTGCAGCGAACAGGGACGACACGAACAAAGCGACTATCTTTCCCACCACTAAGTTTGAACACGAACAATGAAAAATCCAAGTAACCCCGAAAATATTTGTCTTTCAGCTCTTTAAACTATGCTGCTAAATGAAGAAACACGTTTAACAAGACTTTTGTAAGAATTGTTTTTTAGCTGAAATTTGAAATGCTTCTCTGTATTTTGGCCTAGGGAGCAGCTCGAAGAAAAAATTTCAGATACTTCCACAAAATCCTGACCCCAAATTTTCAACCAAATTTTCCCCAACCTCTCAACAAGGTGGAGAAGGGGTTATTTATAGGAGGAAAAAGTAGGGCTCAGATAGGGATAGCGGGGGAAATTCTTGACAAGGTTTTGGAAAAATTGGGATTCCATGTGCCATTTCGAAATTTAAATCCCTGTCCAGGACGAGCAGGATGAAATTCTGTACAAACCGTGTACAATTTCCCAACGAAAAGGGACAAGAGTCGTGCGATCTCGAGCGAAGTACAACAATTTTGGAGATCACTCCACCTGTCCTGCGAAGGACGCATTTCTTTCTGGAAACGTACAAAATATGCAGAGATTCGCCCAAAGTTGAGCCACAAGACGGAACGAAGAGAGAGGAACGATAGCAGCTTTTACGTTGACGCCGTGTATCAACATCATCTAGAGCTTCTCTCTCGCATTGCCGTTGACGTCGTTGTCTAGCGAAACGCCGTGAAGATGGCGTGAATAGCTGTCTCGTCACGCGTTTCTCACACGTTAAAACAGAAGACGAAGAAGAAGAGGGAAAAGACGGATGGGTCGGGTTGCGTTGTTGGGCTTAGCTGAATGGGAGTAAAAGAGTTGGGCTGGAAGAAGGAAATAAAATAAAGGTGAACTGAATTTTTATATCTTAGTTGGATTGTGAGGGATTTGGGCTGGGATAGAGTTTTGGGCTGCGGAAAATCTAAGGAAGACCCAAACTTAGTCTTTTAGCTAAATGCTACCATTTTAGTCAAAATAAAATTGTAGACGGTCAATTTGATTAGATAAGACTAATTAACCAAAACTAAAAAGCTTCTTAAGGTTAACAAAATGAAATAATTATTTCTAAAATAAACTAATATTTCAAAATATGAGCTAAAATGCTTAAATAAATATTCGTCAACAAAATGATACTATCACTATTATACTTTTTCCGATTTTAAATATTCGTAAAATTGAAATGATCATAAGAATAAATATGCAAGATAATACGATAGTTAAAACAATAGAGACAACGTCAAACCTTATTTAAAATAACTCGCAATTCAAAATTTATTTGTTACTGTTGTTTTCATTATGTATGTATATATATATATATATATATATATATATAGATATATATATATATATATAATATCTATATAAATATATATATATATATATATAGATATATATATATATATATATATATATAGATATATATTACACACACACACACACACACACACAAATTTATAAAATAAATTATTTTAAATTATCTAAACTCGAGAAGCTTTGCTAGTTAATTACCTATCGAGGCGGATCGAAATTTGGGTGTCAACAAATATATTCCCAGTTATGGTTAAATTAGATTTAGTTTTATATGAACATATTCTTCTATTATGATTAAACTTTAGATTCACTTTTATACTAATATATTTTCCTATTATGGTTAAACTTTAGATTTAGTTTTATATTAATATATTTTCCTATTATGTTAAACATCAGATTTTTGTTCTGTAATAATATATTTTCCTATTATGGTTAAAGTTTAGATTTAGTTATATATTGACATATCTTACTATTATAGTTCAATTTTAGATTTAGTTTTATATGAACATATTTTCTTATTATGGTTAAGCTTTAGATTTAGTTTTGTATTAACATATTTTCCCATTATGGTTAAACTTTAGATTTAATTTTATATTAATATATTTTCATAAACTTTAGATTTGTTTTAATTATTAAAATATTCCTGTTATGGTTAAATTTTAGAATTAGATCTATACTAACTTATTTTCCTATTATGGTTAAATTTCAGATTTAGTTTATATGAACTTTTTTTTTACTTTGGTTTAAGCTTTAGATTTAGCTTTATATTAAATATTTTCCTATTATGGGTAACTTTAGATTTAATTTTATATTAATATATTTTTCAATTATGGTTTAGCTTTAGATTTGGTTTAATTATTAACATATTTTCCTATTATAATTAAACTTTAGAATAAGATCTATATTAACTTTTTTCCTATTATGGTTAAATTTCAGATTTAGTTTTATATTGACATATTTTTCTGTGTTACCATAAATGTTAACTTTAATTTTATATTAATATATTTTCCTATTATGGTTTTTAGATTACTTTTATATTAACATTTTTTAATTATGATTACATTTAAGGTTATTTTTGTTAATGAAAATGGAAAGTTTGATTGATTTTTTTTTACACAAAAAATTTCTATCTACAAGTTGATAAATTATAAAATTGATTTCCCTTACTAATTTTCTCTATAATGAAGATATTATTTTTATTTATAATAGAAATTTAGTTATGTGCCACTTGATAAAAAATTTAACGTATATAAATAGTCGCGATATCATCTTCTCATAAGTATCATTTACTAAAAGCATTTCATAAATCGTGTTTTATCAATTAGCCATGGAGAATAAGAAGACTAAAGGACGTCAAAAGATACCAATGAAAAAAATAGAAAATGAAAAGGCCTTGTTAAGTTCATTTTCAAAGCGTCGTAATGGTTTGTTCAAAGCAGCGGATAATCTCGTTAAAAATTTGATGTTGACATTGGAATAATAGTGTTTTCTCCTACTGGTAAGCCTCATTCATATTTTCACCCTACAGTTGATGCAGTCATTTCTCGTTTTCAGAATCCTGATATGCAGTTAAGTGATGAAACTCACATGGCCATGGTTTTTGCTCGAAATTCGGTGAATCAACTCGAAAAAAAGCTTGAAGAACTTGACATCAAAGAAAAAATTGAAATTGATCGAACAAATTATCTTGACCAAATGACAGAAACTAGACAGAAAGGTTGGTGGGAATCAATTGAGCAACTTAATGAAGATGAAGTGTCCAAGTTTGAAGCATGGTTGAATGTTGCTAGTTTTACTATGCACTACCGTTTGAACCAATCAATTGTTTCATCCTAATTGGGATGTGAATCTTGTGGAGTGTTAAGTTCGAATGAAATCACACATAAGTTATCTTAGGTTATCAAATCCAGGTTCAGGGTTTCAATTCAGGTTTTAGGATTTAGTTTTTAGAGTCCAGAATCAAGTAGGGTCATGGTCAAAATCAATATTCGGCGCCAGAATCAAAATTCAGGGTTCAGCTTTAAGGATAAGGTTTAGGGTCCTAGAAAGTTCAAATTTATATTATTGAGATGTTGAGTTTTTGTTTTGCCTTTTATTTTATTTTAATAATATTACAATCATGTAAGTTGCTATGATTTTCATTAATAATATCTGATCTAGTTGTTTATATTATTTTCTCATTTAAATAAACGAACATTCATATCTCTTTTCGATTTTAGCTTTTAAAGATTATTTTTCAAATTCAACTCAAATGTTGTTAAACCTTATCATATGCATTATTATAATTAAATCAAAATATTTAATTGAACCAAACTTCTTTTGTTATTTGGTTTAGGATTATAACTTTTTTAAAAATAATTTATCAATTGACTTGTTATATCATGTTCTATATCTATAAAACTAGTGGAAAGTTGCTCATGCTCTGCACGAGCCCAATGACTTAGTATTAAAAGTTGAATGTGCCATTAATTAAACTTCATCGCTAATTTGTTGCTTCGTACTAAATGAAATGATAATAACAATCAGAAGATTGTTGCATAGAGCATGAAATTTATCTAATTTCCTTATAAATAACTAAATAAAAAACATAACATACAAATGTTGTCCCCAAAATTTAATTAGAGCCTCAGTTACTCCATTTTTTAAAATCATAGTGTTGCTTGTTGCATATCGGTTGTATCATTATCCTCACTATGCTATTAAGTACATTTGTCTTTGAAGGTTGGTGCAACATATCTTGTCTAACCAAAATTGTCTAGGCTACTTTATTCCATTGTTTCGGACTTCTTGCTGAAATTGTTTTAACCTCTAACTCTCTCAAGAGAGTGAATTATACTTTGTTTGTCATCTGTACATTTAAGGAACAAATAGTTTTACTTTAAAATAGTTGAAGACGATTTATGTGGTGTATAAGTGTGTAGTTAAGAATTGAATAATAAATGGCGGGAGGGGAGGGGGTAATAATTTTTTTTATAAAAACAATATTCTTAAACTATGTGAAATTGAACAAAATAACCGCTGTTAATAGATTGGTCAATTGGTCTAAAATGCTCTAGCTTGTCATCATAATTTAGTTTTAAAAATGTCTTTGCTACTAGTAAGTTTTATCAGAAACACCCATATCGTTACTTAAGGGATCAAAAATGTTATTTTTTTAAAAATAAATATATTATTTCTAGACTAAACTATTAGTAACAGGGGCATTTTGAACCAAATTATTAACAGTAAAAATATCTTTGACCAAACTATTAAATTGAGACATTTTTGTTCAATTTCACATAGTTATCTTTCAATAAAATTAAAGAGTTTCGAAAAGAAATATTGTGTTCCTAAATATTTGTACTCACTATTATAGAGCTACCTGTGATTCTTATGCCGATTAGATATAAAATAGAAAAACTAAGGGTTTGTTTGGTCATGCGATACGAAATTATGATATGATTTTGAAGTTTTGTTTGGACATAAGATTTAGACTTTCTAAGTTATATGTTTTTTCATAAACATACAACCTCCATAAGTTATAAAATCATCAAAATTGTCCCAGTTGTTTATACTATCTTACCAAATAAAAGTTTATGAAATCGCACTATACTTTATTACAAAGCTATCCTAAAGAATACAACCTTTACTGGTCAAACCTTAATTCAATACAAAAAAATTGAATTAGTAGCTAAAGAAATTATTTTTACAAATAAATGCCGAAGTGATTAGTCTCGTCCACTCAATATAATTATGAAATTCTTATTATGATGAATCATTGATTTGAATGAAATAGTAATAAATTTAATAAAAAAGTAATGAATTTTGTGAATATAAATAGTAAATTAAGTATGGATTTGAAATAAAAAATAACTTTATACTGGAGCTAATAAATGTTATAGAGATATAAATGGCTTAAAAAGTAATGATATGAATTATAAGTTGTACTAATATATGAAACAAATGGCTAGTAGATATACATATAATTAAATATGTGTTATTTTTACAAAATATAAACTTGTGGGTTAATTTTTGTATTTGAAAAATCTCAAATTATAATTTGAAAATTTTCAAATCATGATTGTTTGAGAAACTAGAATTTCATCACGGGATGAAATTATAAGATGAAATCAGCATGGAATCGCATACCTTCGATTTCATAATTTCATATCATGATATGAAATTACATGTCCTTTTATTTCATAATTTCGTATAATAATATGAAATCGCATGATCAAACGCATAAGGGGATAACAAATATGATATATTATGCCTTTTAAAGATATAACTACTAGAGGTAATTCAAGTCATCGAAATCCTAAATAATAGTGAAATTGATAAATTAGTATAATAAATTAAGGTCTGAATGGCAGAGGATAACCTTGTTAGTGTCCGCCTTATCATTATCATATTGTTGTTCAATACCGCCCTTCGGGGTGGAAGGTGCGGATAGCAAACTTAGCGTGCCAAAAGTATTCCAGTTAGCAGGACCAGAGTCAGGCTAACAATTGATGCCGAACAAAATGACAGTCGATGTCAACATGTTTGGTGCATTCGTGAAAAACAGGGTTCTTGAAAATATAGATAGCAACTTGGCCATCTCAATGAACAGAAACAGGCAATGAAGGATGAACAGAGAGATCTTCGAGTAAACGAACAAGCCAAGTGATTTCAGCAACAACTCGACGCATAAAGCGATACTCTGCCTCAACCGAAAAAGAGAGATAGAGGGTTGTTTCTTTGATTTCGAAGATATAGGATTCCCTCCAAGAGTAATAAAGAACCCACTGATGGAACCGCGACTTTCTGGGCAGGTCTGCCAATCATCATCGCAAAAAGAGAGTAATTTGAAAGAAGGGGAAGACGATACGAATAAACCAAGCCTTGGACCCAGAAGAACATAGAGAAGGACATGGATTGCAGTATCAAGATATGGTTAGCGTGGTTGTTGCATATACTGACTCAAATGTTGCACAGAAAAGAATAAATCAGGACACATATGTGTCAAAAAATTGAGCTTTCCAATCAACCTTCGATATAAAGTAAAATTAGGTAATAAAACACCCTCTCCAGCTTTTATTAGATTAGATGGATCCAAAGGATAAGAAACTGGTCGAAGATGAAGGCAATCAAACTCTGTCAATAATTCCATTGCAAACTTCCGCTGAATCAGAATTATCCCATGAGGCTAATGGAGTACTTCAATCCCCAAAAAATAATGTAAATTTCCCAAGTCTTTGATTTTGAATTCAGCATAAAAAAAACCCATAATAGCATGTATTTCATCAACATCATTTGCTGTCAATAAAATGTCAACATATGCTGCCAACAAAATGATAGCAACCCCATTTTATTTAGAAAACACAGAATAATCATAATAAGAGTGTTTATGACCCTTGAAATTGAGTGTCGAGGTCAACTTAGAATACCATTGGCGTAAACCCCGCCAAAGTTCATATAATAATTTTTTGAGTTTGTAGACAACAGTAGGACAAGGGCTTTTAAAATCAGGGGAAAACTTCACAAATATCATTTCAACTAAATCGCCATGTAAGAAAGCATTGTTCACATCTAGTTGGAATATCCCCATTGATTAGTTGTTATCTTCACGACATGGCTAAAAAATTTAGTAAAATCTATCTCCTTCCTCTGTATGTCCCCCCGTATAACCAACCTTGCTTTTATTTTCTCAAATGTCCCATTTGATTCAACTTCACCTTGTTTTACTAAGCCTCAGAAAATATTATATTTTATGTTTTTGACTTTTTAGAGTCGCAACTCAATTTTTTAAAGAAAAATCAAGAAAACTGTTCTTCCATTTGATTAAAATAGGAAACCAAATTGAAAGATTTTTCAGGGGAGGGGGGGGGGTTCGAAAATTTTTATTTATATTTTAGGAAGATTTTACGACACCTAAAATATTCACTAACTCGTGATTGTACGACAACTAACTTATATGACTAAAAATAATTTTAACTTGATACGCGAAACTAATCATAGTGAGAAATCTAACTTGCAAAATTTATTATTTTAAAACTAATTAGATTTTGAATTCATTTAAAATTCTTCCCAAAAGATGGGACAAAATCAATCTATGATCTAATGAGTTCCTACTTCGCAAATGTTATTTATTTATCATTTTACGGTCGATTTAGTTAAGTTAGTTAAAATATAAAGGCGTCTTACGGGGAATTTGAACTTTTTTAACCCTAAAACTAACGACAATTAATAAATAAGTAAATAAGCGGTAAAGTGAGAGAGAGAGAAAGAGAGAGAGAGGGTCGAGGCCAAATCCGATTTCTGTTCACCTGGATCGGTATTTGGACCCCTTTGTTTTTGCTTTAGGCCTTGGGCCTATTTGATTTGTACCTGTCCTAAACTACTAAGATAATACAAAAGGGCTTAGACCCAAAAATAATAAAATACAATATTTTCATGATAAAAGGGGCCCTTTGGACCACTTCTTCAAATCTCTGACTTCCTGACCTGTTTAGAATTTTGCAACTTGGGGACTGTACGCCGATTTTTGATGAGCCTAACTTGAATTTTAAACAATATGGCCGATTTGCGATAATGGAGTTTGGGTTTTAAGCATCCCGAAATGCTTAGGAGATTTGGATCCAAAAGATCCCATCGACGCTCACATGTAACAAGAATGAATATATTGAAATATACAAGTAACAAGTCATTACTTAATGAATATAATAATATGTATAAATTATTTAATGAATATAATAATATGTATCAAAAAAAAACTAAGGGACGGATTCATGTTCTGTTATCTCAACTACCAAACATTATGAAGGGACAATAATTCAGAGGATCCACCCCATGATACAATCCATTAAAATTTGCCACAACACGTCAACACTCATAAAATTAAATGGTAGTAAGTAAATTTGGTAAACAAAATATAATATGTGAAATTCTAAATGCTAACTTGGCTAATCAACCCCATGAAAGGAAAATCAAGACCCAAAATATATGTGTCATAAACTTACACATAAGTCAAAATATGCAGGGAGTGATAAATTAATACCAATTTTATGAATGAGCAAGGCTATTGTGAGTTAGAGATGGTGGGGATATACAGGTAAAAGGGACTAATTAAAATGATAAGCAAAAATTCCAGCAATAAGCATATAAACTAATACGACAATGATGATCAACATGATGCAAACGGGTCAACATTTCACAGAGGATTCCTCCGATCATAAATTAATATTTCCTAACTCAAGGATGAAACAATATAAGACCAATAAAAAAAACTAAAAATCCCAGAAATTATAAACAACTTAAAGTGGCCAAAATCAGTTTTATTATAACAAAGTAATGCCCACATGAACATAACTTTTCTTCCTAGCAGACAAATAAACTCAAAATAGCTCAGGAGGATGCATATTGTATTCAGACACATTTAAGAAATTAAAGAACAAATTACATGATATTAGTAAAAAGTTTATACAAAACATATCAACAAAGAGAAAGACATTGGCCGGGGATTAATATATAATAGCCTAAAATTACATAATATTCCGAACTAAATCCGAATTAAACACTACCAGCAGCATATATGCAATAGAAGATCTTAACATACCGACTTATCACTTCATACAAATTTAACGCCAAAGTATTGTAGCAAACAAAGGATGAAAAACGTATAGACACATTAAGGGGGGGGAGAAACATCAGATATGGAGGCAGAATATGTGTCAACAACACCAATCCCAAAAATTATAGAAACTAAATAGGCAGTTGAACCACGAGGGTTTGAGAACGGGAGGAAAACGAGCATTAGCACCAAACTAATAATCGATAATACAATATACATCGGTTAGTTTTTAAGTCTTTCATCTTATTCTAAAGAAAAACAGTACTACCAGTAGCATAATGAAATAAGAAAGAACAGAACTTTTGAGGCATAGGACCAGCAAAACACGATAAAAGATTTGGCCTAACTAAACAAATATGCAAGCAGAAATATCATAGCACAAGTCAAACCCTTCCCCCAAAAAAAGAGAGGCCACACCGTTGAGCACAAATTCACGAAAAAAGTTTTTATTCTATTGAAGCTAACAGGATGAAACGACTAAGAACACACTCGTCATGTTAATGTGACCTGAAATAACCACTTGAAAATACATTGGGAAATAAGGAGATAACTTCTTCAAACTTATGAATATGTAGCCAAACTGGGAAAATTACTTCAGTAAACAAAGATAGAACAGATTCAAGGTGATTGACATGATTAATTCAAGCTTGAGGCAAGCATAACAATCGCGCAATAGAAGAGGACATGGTCGGCGATATGAGCTTAAGCAAGTATTAAACCACTGAAAAAAAAAAACATACTAACATTAAAAAAATTAAGTGAAAAACATAAATCGAACACATCGCAGAAACTCATCTTAGGATTCCCGAAGAACTACCCGTCAAATCAACTCAAAAAGAGAAACCAAAGATTACGAGTTGTTTACCTTGTTGTGGGCGGCGACTGGACAAGACGAGCTAATACACAAAACAACCTTCACTTTCCCGTTATTCCAAGGACGGTTCTTGCGTGCCTGGAGCAGCTGCGATATCAGACGATAAAGAACGCTTTGCAGAAGAAGACAAAGTTGGAGTATACCGGCTTGATTTCCTCGCTTTCCCGTTACGCTTGCCCTCGTTGCTCACGCGCCTGGGTTTCTTCCTGAAAGACCATCCCTTGGATATGGCCACGCGAGGAAGAAGAGAGATTGACGCGGGTCGGTTAATTGGATATAAGAAATTGGATCTAATTTTGATCTTATGAGATTGGGTTAGGGAGAAGTGGGCTGGGAATGGGCCTTTTCTAGGAATAATTAAAATAAAAACATGGGCTGGTTTCACTTTAGGGACGATTGGGCTGATGCAGAGTAGGACCAACACCTTGTCTTTTGAATAGAATTAAACGCATAGACTAAGGTTAATATAAAATGAATTTATCAACGAGTTTTTTTTAATTCTATCGAGATAAAATAAAATGACTTGGTTATAAATCGATGACTCAAAATATGAACTACTAATTCAGACAAAAGTAACCTAACAAAGTGTTAAGTAAGACTAAATTATTATCATGTATCATCTAAAATTTATAAGTAGTAAGATTAACCTAGGATAATTTAAAACCATTTTATTTACATATATATATATTTTTATGAAATTTATAGAATTTAATTATTTCAAATCGTTTAGAACTGAAAAGCTCGTCAAATAATTTAGTTTAGGGAGTGTCAAAATTGGGTTTCAACACACCTTATACACCCATTTGCAAGGTAAATTTTTCTTCCCATGGGGTAAGTCAACTACATCCCAAAGTTTCATTGACAATCAGGGAATAAGTTTCCTTTGTCATGGCTTCTTTCCACCCAGGGTGTACAAGAGCTTTGGAATAACTGGTTGTTTCATTGATGTGGGAAATGGAGTTAAGTAAGTGCTGGTTGGAAGAGGAGATACTAAAAAAAGAAACAGAAAGAGGAGACACGGGTGACAAGAAACAGTTTAAGGAAACATTTGTTAAGAAAACTGAGTTGCAAACATAATCTTCTAAATAAGATGGGGTTTTAACCACTCGAGAGGATTTGCGCAAAATAACAGGATTAATGGAAGGAACCTCAGTTGGAGTAGGAATATGAATCGGAATAGGAGGAGGCAAACCAGGAAACTCAGTTGCAAGATGAGGAAAAGGACAAGGAGAGTCTATGGTAGGAGGTGAGGAGAAAGGTATATGAGCTGTGTCATTAATGGAATCAGGAACAAACCTTACTGGAAATAAAAGAGACTTTGTGGTTATGCAAGAAAAAGGAAAAATGTTTTCATGAAAGACAACATTTCTGAACACTAAAATTTTCTGAGAAGGAAGACTAAGTAATTTATATCCCTTCTTCCCAAAAGGATATCCCAAAAACAAACAGGTTTTCGCCCTAGGGTCCAATTTAGACCTTCCTGATGATACAGTAGAGGCAAATCCTAGACAGCCAAAGCATTAAGGATAAAATAATCGGGTGTAGTCCCAAAAAGCTTTCCAAAAGGAGTTTTGAAATGTAGGATTCTCGTAGGACACCTATTTATAAAAAAAAGTGGTTGTCATGAGACAGTCTCTTCAGAATTTGTGGAAGTTTAGATTGAAGTAACATGGCTTTTGACACCTCCAAAAAATGTCTATGTTTTTGTTCTACTATGTCATTTTGCTGTGGTGTGTCCACACTGGATGTTTGATGTAGAATTCCCCAAGAACATAAGAAAGAACAATACTCAAAACTACTACCCGATTCCTAGGCATGATCGTACCTGATGATATTAACCCTTTTATTGAATTTTGTTTCAATTACGATGAGAAAGATTTCAAAATTATAAAGCAATGCTTTTGGTGGCAAACAAATAAGTCCACGTTTACCTTACTATAGTCATCGACTATAGTAAGGAAATAGTTGAAACCATCATTAGTCGGAACTTTATATGATCCCCAAGTGTCAATATGGATTAAATTAAAAGGTTGTTTGTTTAGCGTGCTTAGCCAGAGGAAAAATATCACAAGGGAAACTGAATTTAGAACAAACTGAATTAGAAATTCCATTGATGTTTTTCATGTTGAATAAAGGTATGTGACCTAACCTAATGTGCCACAACCTACTGTCTACATCAGAAAAGGAAATAGAAGACAAACTACAAGGCAAAATGCCTTTTGATTGAGAAACATAACTATCATAAGTAGTACTAGGATTGATAGTATTAGAGACTACTAGAGAACTGGGCTGCAACACGTAGAGACCATTTTGGAAATCACAAAGGACCTTGAGGCTCTTCATTGAAGGTCCCTGTATCAGACAATGAGAGGAATTAAACGTAAGATGATAACCAAACTAAAGGCATAGTTTGTGCAGAGATAATAGATTATATTGAAAATAGGAACGAACCAAACATCATGAATTACTATTTGTGTAAGAAGCTTGACAGAACCTCCATGAGTGACCTTAACATTTTGAGAATTTGGTAGTTGTACAAAGATAAATCTAGTCAAAGGTGATAGAGAAAGAGATAGATCCTTATTGAAACTCATGCTCTCAGTTGCACCTGAGTCTATTATCCAAGATTTCCTACGGATGGTAGTCCTCAAATGATTTGAACTAAAAGGGAAAGGAATGTGAATTGTACCAGCACAGTTGTTACTAGCAGAAGCAAGGGAATTAGTTCCATGATCATGAGGTTTTATTTGGTGAAGCAACAATATCACTTGTTCCAACTATTCTTTAGTAAGAGGCTTGCTTTTCTAACTCGTATCCCTATTATACATGAAATGAGCCCCATATCCTTCATTGCTGAGTACTGTATTACATGGACATAATTTTGAAAAGATTTTTTCTTAGTCAACTTAAAATTGGATGGAAAACCATGTATTTTATAGCACTTATCAATGGTGTGTCCATGGTTTTTGCAATATCTGCAAGTCAATCCATATTTTCTGTGTTTAGTGAAAAAACCTCTGCCTTTATAGATTTGAAGAATTTGGCCTCTGATTTCCACTATTTTGTCCTACCGCAATAGAAGAAGAAGACTCCCGTGGGTATTTAGGAGTGTTGTGCATTTCTTTTTTTTTCCTCTTGCATCAAAAGAGCCTATGCATTAGCTATGCAAGGAAGAGGTGAGATCATGAGGGAAGCAAGTCCCATCAATGTAACGACCTGTTTAGTCGTTTTGAGCAGCAGATTTATTTCTGGAAAAACTGGCTGAGACGACGGATACCACGACGGACCGTCATGGGCACGACGGACCGTCGAGGGTGTCCCGTTTCAGAACACTTAGAATTCTGAAAATCGTGTACTAAAATTGACTCTCTGTAAATTGTGACGGACCTGCAGGACGGACCGTCACAGATACGACGAACCGTCGTGAGCCCCCGTTGCAAAACACTTCAACTCTTGAGAATTTGGTATGGGGAACGAGTCTCTGAACGTCATAACGGAAGTGCAGGATGGACCATCGTATGCACGACGGGCCGTCACAGACTCCCTAAGTAAAACGAGTCTACGACGAACCTACATGACGGACCGTCGCAGGCACGACGGGCCGTCAGAGGTTGCATAATCCCAGTCAGAGTCGGATTTCTTTACACGTTTTAAGGGACGTTTTGGACTATTCTTTCCTTAATTAAAAGGTTAGAGGGTTAATATTAATAAGTCTAATTACTTGGGGGTTAAAAGAGGTAACCTTAAGTTAATTAGTGGGCTATTATTGCCATTTCTTATTCTGAATTATATGTTAATCAGGGTAAAAGAAAGAGGGTTTGAATAAAGAAAATAGAAAGAACAAAGAGAGAGAGAGATTGATCGATCAAGAGGAGAGGGAATATCAAAGCTTGGGAAATTGCTTGTTGATTCCAATTCTTAGGTGGAGGTAGGTTATGGTTTTTACGATATTCGTAGTGAACTCTTAATCGTGAATGATATGTATTGATAGTATTTTGTAAACCCTGCTATGTGCTTAATTGTATGCTTGCATGATTGTGATTATGAAATTGTGATAAAATAAGCATGATGAAGCTATTGAACCCTAAATCTTGAAAGAAACCCTAATTCACTTGTTAATGATGATGCCTTAGTATAAAAGAAGGCTCGATATATTATGCAATGAGATTAATGATGCCTTAGTATAAAAGAAGGCTTGATATATTATATAATGATATTGATGATGCCTTAGTATAAAAGAAGGCTTGAATGAATTAGGGGATCGGGTGCCACGTTCCGGTACCAGGATAGAGATAGAGGATCGGGTGCCACGTTCCGGTATCAGGATAGAGATAGAGGATCGGGTGCCACGTTTCGTTACCAGGATAAAATATGAGGATCGGGTGCCACGTTCCGGTACCAGGATAGAATATGAGGATCGGAGTGTCACGTTCCAACACCAGGATAGAATATGGATCGGGTGCTACGTTCCGGTACCAGGATAGAATGAGGATCGGAGTGCCACGTTCCGGCTCCAGGATAGAATATGGATCGGAGTGTCACGTTCCAACACCAGGATAATATATGGAGCGGAGTGTCACGTACCGACACAAGAGGAAGAAGATAATGAATCTTAAAAGATAATGAATATACTCAATCTAATGAACCAATTCCCAATGAGTATGGTATTGAGGCTTGAGTCCTCATGTGTGAACTTGACGGAAATTGTTAATGATATAGTACTTGTTGTGCTACATGTTAAGCATTATAGTTGATTTTATAATATTACTTGATATATACTGTTTTCTATTTTGAGTTGGCCGATGATATCTACTCAGTACCCGTGTTTGTACTGACCCCCTACTTTTATGTTTTCTTCTTTGTTATTTGTGGAGTGCAGCAAACGTGACATCGTCTTCAACTCAACAGTAGATCTAGCCAGTCTTCATTCCATCGGAAATTCAGGGTGAGCTAATGCGTCTAGCTTGGACTGGATCTTCTTCTTCAAGTTTTGATGCCTTGAACTTCCGGCATGGACTAGCTTTTACTTGTTTTAGCTTCTTAGACATTCTTAGTTTAGTAATTTGAGATAGATGTCTTGTGATGATGACTTCCAGATTTTGTGGGAATAATAGATGTTGAATTTTATTAGTTATTGAATTGGTTTTTATTTATGAGTTAAGTCTTCCGCATTATTTATGTCGATATACATTGAAATGTTAAGGTTTAGATTGGTTGGTTCGCTCACATAGGAGGGTAAATGTGGTGCCAGTCGCGGCTCGGTTTTGGGTCGTGACCAACTTGGTATCAGAGCATTAGGTTCATTGGTCTCATCACACAAGAACGAGTCTAGTAGAGTCTTATGGAACGGTAGGGGGATGTCTTTACTTTTCTTTGAGAGGCTATAAGACTTTAGAAAAATTCCATTCTTCATTCTTTCTTTCGTGCTATTACTTGAGTCCAATTGGTATCTAGGTGATACAAATTGGTATCTGACCATCTTCACTCTATTTCGTTGATGGTTAGAACTAGAGCAACGACCGCACCAGCAGCAACAGTGGCAAGATAGGAAACGACTGAGCCAGCCACTGGGGCTGTGGCTCGAGGAAGAACAATGGCAAGAGGCCGTGGAAGAGGTCGTGGGAGGACGTCCTCTAGAGGAAGAGGACGAGCCCCTAGCCCATCTGATGCTAGGGCGGTGACTCCTCCACCGACTGAGGAACTAGTAAGAGAGGGTGAGGAAGGGGAGAATGAACAAGTGCAGAATGAGGAATTGCCACCCCAACCTACCCCAGAAATGATTAATCAGGTTCTGGCCTATCTTAGCGGTTTATCTGATCAGGGTCAGGCACCTCCGGTGGTTTCTGCACCAACACCTCCGGTTTCAGAGATACGATATACTGCTGCTGGGGCTCCTCGTATGGATGCCTCATTGGGAATAGGCACATTTCCTCGTCTGACTACTCGGCCTATAATGACAAATGATCAGCATGAACTTTTCAGTAAGTTCTTGAAATTGAAACCTCCAGTCTTTAAGGGTGCAGAATCAGAGGATGCCTACGATTTCTGGTTGATTGTCATGAGCTCCTACACAAGATGGGTTATAGAGAGCGGTTTGGTGTCGAGTTCGTGAGCTATCAGTTTCTAGGGAACGCCAAAATGTGGTGGCGGTCACATATTGAGTGTCAACCAACAGAGGCACCACCTATGACTTGGGAATCATTCTCTAGCTTGTTTATGGAGAAGTATATCCCAAGGACTTTGAGAGATAGAAAAAGGGATGAGTTCTTGAGTCTAGAGCAAGGAAGGATGACGGTTAATGCATATGAGGCTAAATTCTGTGCCTTATCCAGGTATGCCACGCAACTTTGTTTCAGTCCACAAGAACGTATTCGCCGTTTTGTGAAGGGGTTGAGGTCAGAATTGCGGATTTCAGCCTTACAGGTAGCGTCTACGGCAAAATCCTTCCAAGAGGTGGTAGACTTTGTGATAGAGGTGGAAGGAGTGAAGCCAGATGACTTCACCAAGACATCGACATCAAAAAGGTTTCGAAAGGGAGGTGAGTTCAACGGTTCGTATACTAGAGGACAGAGTTCTGGAGGCTACTCAGTTCGACCAATTCAGTCTTCACTACAGACCGTAGTTGGGGGTTCACCTCAGACCGGTCAACACTTCTCTAAGAGGCCGATGCTTGAACCCAGAGAATGTTATGGATGTGGGGAGATTGGACACATTAAGAGGTATTGTCCAAAACAGAGTTACATAACCCCACTAGCTAGAGGTAGAGGTGGTCATGGTAGAGGCCGTTTTTCTGGAGGACGTGGTGGTCGAGGTAATGGTGGTCACCAAAACGGCAGAGGTGAAGGGAAAACTGGAGCCCCTACGTCACAACATGGTAGGGGCAACGGGCAAACAAACGAAAGGGCCCATTGTTACGCTTTTCCTGGGAGATCTGAAGCGGAGACATTTGATGCTGTTATCACAGGTAATCTTTTGGTTTGTGATTGCATGGCTTCTGTATTGTTTGATCCCGGATCCACATTTTCTTATGTGTCTTCTTCATTTGCGACTGGTTTTAATTTACCTTGTGAATTACTTGACATACCTATTCGTGTGTCTACTCTGGTGGGTGAGTCTGTGATAGTCAAAAAAGTATATAGGTCTTGCTTGGTAACTTTTGTGGGGATCAATACTTATGTAGACTTGGTCATATTAGAAATGGTGGATTTTGATGTAATTTTGGGTATGACTTGGCTTTCTCCGAATTTTGCGATATTGGATTGTAATGCTAAAACTGTGACGTTAGCCAAGCCTGGGACAGATCCGTTAGTGTGGGAGGGAGACTACACTTCCAGTCCGGTTCGTATCATCTCCTTTCTTCGTGCTAAGAGAATGGTTAGTAAGGGGTGTTTATCTTTCTTGGCACATCTCAAGGATGACACTACTCAAGTACCTTCGATTGAGTAAGTTTCGGTAGTCCGTGAGTTTCTGGATGTGTTCCCTGCAGATCTTCCTAGTATGCCACCGGATAGGGATATTGACTTCTACATTGATTTGGAACAGGGTACTCGCCCCATTTCTATACCCCCTTATAGAATGGCTCCCGCGGAGTTAAGAGAGTTAAAGGCACAACTTCAAGAGTTGTTGAGCAAAGGCTTCATCAGACCAAGTGCATCTCCTTGGGGTGCTCCGGTTTTGTTTGTAAAGAAAAAGGATGGGAGTTTTCGAATGTGCATAGACTACAGACAACTGAACAAGGTAACTATTAAAAACAGGTACCCCATTCCTCGCATTGATGACTTGTTCGATCAGTTACAAGGTGATTGTGTCTTCTCAAAAATTGACTTGAGATCCAGTTATCACCAATTGAAAATACGAGCAACGGATGTGCCAAAGACTGCTTTTCGAACTAGGTATGGGCATTATGAATTTGTGGTAATGTCTTTTGGTCTTACGAATGCCCCTGCTGCTTTCACGAGCTTGATGAACGGAATTTTCAAGCCATATTTGGACCTCTTTGTGATCGTGTTTATTGATGATATACTGATATACTCCAAGAGTAAGAAGGAACATGAGGAGCATTTGAGAATGGTGTTAGAGTTGTTGAGGAGGAAAAAGCTTTATGCGAAATTCTCCAAGTGTGAGTTTTGGCTAGATTCAGTGTCCTTCTTGGGGCACGTGGTTTCTAAGGATGGAGTGATGGTGGATCCATCCAAGATTGAGACGGTGAAAAACTGGGCAAGGCCTACTAATGTGTCAGAAATAAGGAGTTTTATGGGGTTAGCTAGCTACTACCGCCGGTTCGTCAAGGGATTCTCTTCTATTGCTTCTCAATTGACGAAATTGACTAACCAGAATGTTCCATTTGTATGGTCAGATGAATGTGAGGAAAGCTTTCAGAAGCTTAAGACTTTGTTGACTACCGCACCAATTCTTACTTTGCCAGTAGAGGGTAAAAACTTCATCGTTTATTGTGATGCATCCTATTCTGGTTTGGTGCAGTGCTAATGCAAGAGAAAAATGTGATTGCTTATGCTTCGAGGCAATTAAAGGTGCATAACGTAACTATCCGACCCATGATTTGGAGTTGGCCGCGGTAGTATTTTATTTGCACTAAAGCAATGGAGACACACTATTTGTATGGGGTTAAGTGTGAAGTCTATACAGATCATCGTAGCCTACAGTATGTCTTTACTCAGAGAAGATTTGAATTTGAGACAGAGGAGATGGATGGAACTCCTTAAGGACTACGACATCACTATTTTGTATCATCCGGGAAAAGCAAATATTGTGGCGGATGCTTTAAGTAGAAAGGCCGGAAGCATGGGAAGTCTAGCTCACTTGCAAGCTTCTAGACGCCCATTGGCTAGAGAGGTTCAGAATCTGGCTAATGATCTTATGAGGTTAGAAATAAATGAGAAGGGAGGATTTTTGGCTTGTGTGGAGGCGAGATCTTCTTTCCTTGACCAGATTAAAGGGAAACAGTTTGATGATGAGAAACTAAGGCGAATTCGGGATATGGTGTTGCGAGGAGAGGCTAAAGAGGCAAAAATTGATGAGGAAGGTGTGTTGAGGATTAAAGGAAGGGTATGTGTGCCCCATGTTGATGACTTGATCCACACTATTCTTACAGAGGCTCATAGTTCCGGATATTCTATACATCCTGGTGCAACCAAGATGTATCGTGACCTAAAGCAACACTTTTGGTGGAGTAGAATGAAGCGAGATATTGTTGAGTTTGTTTCCAAATGTCCAAATTGTCAACAAGTAAAGTATGAACACCAGAGGCCCGGAGGAACACTTCAAAGGATGCCCATTCCTGAATGGAAGTGGGAGAGAATTGCGATGGACTTCGTGGTTGGTCTTCCAAAGACATTGAGTAAGTTTGATTCCATTTGGGTGATTGTTGATAGGTTAACTAAGTCTGCTCATTTCATTCCGGTCAAAGTGACCTACAATGCAGAGAAGTTAGCCAAGATCTACATCTCGGAGATTGTTCGATTACATGGGGTTCCACTTTCCATCATATCTGATAGAGGTACGCAGTTTACTTCTAAGTTTTGGAGAACCTTGCATGCTGAATTAGGTACTAGATTAGATCTTAGTACTGCGTTTCATCCTCAAACCGATGGTCAGTCTGAGCGAACGATTCAAGTGTTGGAGGATATGCTCCGTGCATGTGTAATAGAATTTGGTGGCCATTGGGATAACTTCTTACCCTTGGCAGAGTTTTCATACAACAATAGCTATCACTCTAGCATTGACATGGCTCCATTTGAAGCATTGTATGGGAGGAGATGTAGATCTCCCATTGGTTGGTTTGATGCATTCGAGGTCAGACCTTGGGGTACTGATCTGTTGAGGGATTCCTTGGATAAGGTGAAAGCTATTCAAGAAAAGCTTTTAGCGGCTCAAAGTAGACAAAAGGAATATGCGGATCGAAAGGTTAGAGACTTGGAGTTCATGGAAGGTGAACAAGTCTTGCTGAAGGTTTCACCCATGAAAGGGGTGATGCGGTTTGGAAAAAGGGGTAAGCTAAGTCCAAGGTATATTGGACCACTTAAAGTACTTAAGCGAGTAGGGGAGGTGGCTTATGAATTAGCCTTGCCTCCAGGGCTGTCCGGAGTGCATCCGGTATTTCATGTGTCCATGTTGAAAAGATACCATGGGGATGGAAACTACATCATCCGTTGGGATTCAGTTTTGCTTGATGAGAATTTGACTTATGAGGAGGAACCGGTTGCTATTCTAGATAGAGAGGTTCGCAAGTTGAGGTCGAGAGAAATTGCATCCATCAAGGTTCAATGGAAGAATCGACTGGTTGAAGAAGCTACTTGGGAGAAGGAGGCAGATATGCAAGAAAAATACCCACATCTGTTTACAGATTCAGGTACTTCCTTCCGCCCTTGCTTTTCTTCTTTTGATCGTTCGAGGATGAACGATGGGTAAATTGGTATCTATTGTAACGACCTGTTTAGTCGTTTTGAGCAGCAGATTTATTTCTGGAAAAACTGGCTGATACGACAGATACCACGACGGACCGTCATGGGCACGACGGACCGTCGAGGGTGTCCCGTTTCAGAACACTTAGAATTCTAAAAATCGTGTACTAAAATCGACTCTCTGTAAATTTTGACGGACCTGCAGGACGGACCGTCACAGATACGACGGACCGTCGTGAGCCCCCCTTGCAAAACACTTCAACTCTTGAGAATTTGGTATGGGGAACGAGTCTCTGAACGTCATGACGGAAGTGTAGGACGGACCATCGTATGCACGATGGGCCGTCACAGACTCCCTAAGTAAAACGAGTCTACGACGAACCTGCATGACGGACCGTCGCAGGCATGACGGGCCGTCACAGGTTGCGTAATCCCAGTTAGAGTCGGATTTCTTTACACGTTTTAAGGGACGTTTTGGACTATTATTTCCTTAATTAAAAGGTTAGAGGGTTAGTATTAATAAGTCTAATTGCTTGGGGGTTAAAAGAGGTAACCTTAAGTTAATTAGTGGGCTATTATTGCCATCTTTTATTCTGAATTATATGTTAATTAGGGTAAAAGAAAGAGGGTTTGAATAAAGAAAATAGAAAGAACAAAGAGAGAGAGAGAGATTGATCGATCAGAGGAGAGGGAGGGATATCAAAGCTTGGGAAATTTCTTGTTGATTCCAATTCTTCGGTGGAGGTAAGTTATGGTTTTTACGATATTCGTAGTGAACTCTTAATAGTGAATGATATTGATAGTATTGTAAACCCTGCTATGTGCTTAATTGTATGCTTGCATGATTGTGATTATGAAATTGTGATAAAATAAGCATGATGAAGCTATTGAACCCTAAATCTTGAAAGAAACCCTAATTCACTTGTTAATGATGATGCCTTAGTATAAAAGAAGGCTCGATATATTATATAATGAGATTGATGATGCCTTAGTATAAAAGAAGGCTTGATATATTATATAATGAGATTGATGATGCCTTAGTATAAAAGAAGGCTTGAATGAATTAGGGGATCGGGTGCCACGTTTCGGTACCAAGATAGAGATAGAGGATCGGGTGCCACGTTCCGGTACCAGGATAAAGATAGAGGATCGGGTGCCACGTTCCGGTACCAGGATAGAGTATGAGGATCGGGTGCCACGTTCCGGTACCAGGATAGAATATGAGGATCGGAGTGTCACGTTCCGACACCAGGATAGAATATGGATCGGGTGCCACGTTCCGGTACCAGGATAGAATGAGGATCGGAGTGCCACGTTCCGGCACCAAGATAGAATATGGATCGGAGTGTCACGTTCCGACACCAGGATAGTATATGGAGCGGAGTGTCACGTACCGACACAAGAGGAAGAAAGATAATGAATCTTGAAAGATAATGAATATACTCAATCTAATGAACCAATTCCCAATGAGTATGGTATTGAGGCTTGAGTCCTCATGTGTGAACTTGACGGAAATTGTTAATGATATAGTACTTGTTGTTGCTACATGTTAAGCATTATAGTTGATTTTATAATATTACTTGATATTTACTGTTTTCTATTTTGAGTTGGCCGATGATATCTACTCAGTACCCATGTTTGTACTGACCCCCTACTTTTATGTTTTCTTCTTTGTTATTTGTGGAGTGCAGCAAATGTGCCGTTGTCTTCAACTCAACAGTAGATCTAGCCAGTCTTCATTCCATCGGAAATTCAGGGTGGGCTAATGCGTCTAGCTTGGACTGGATCTTCTTCTTCAAGTCTTGATGCCTTGAACTTCCGGCATGGACTAGCTTTTACT
The DNA here is from genome assembly GCA_027705065.1 of Solanum peruvianum. Taxonomy (NCBI): domain Eukaryota; kingdom Viridiplantae; phylum Streptophyta; class Magnoliopsida; order Solanales; family Solanaceae; genus Solanum; species Solanum peruvianum. The sequence continues at coordinate 53,530,618 of JAKWJD010001764.1, forward strand.
TGTTTTAGCTTCTTAGACATTCTTAGTTTAGTAATTTGAGATAGATGTTCTTGTGATGATGACTTCCAGATTTTGGGGAATAATAGATGTTGAATTTTATTAGTTATTGAATTGGTTTTTATTTATGAGTTAAGTCTTCCGCATTATTTCTGTCGATATACATTGAAATGTTAAGGTTTAGATTGGTTGGTTCGCTCACATAGGAGGGTAAATGTGGGTGCCAGTCGCGGCTCGGTTTTGGGTCGTGACAATCAAGAACCGTACCAACCTCCCATCTTGTTTCACTTTAATATTTCTACTCTTACTTCAAAGGTGTAAAGAATTGAAGCATCTAAGTTGTCGACTTCATCCTATAGACTTTTCATCTTGGTATAGTAGATTGTAGTGTCAGTCGCACCTTAAACAAGATCACTCAGCTTTTTGTTTTGTAGCTGAAATAGCTTAGCCACGCTGCTTTACCCTAAATCTACACCTGAAGGTCACTCTAAAGTTCTTTAGCAGTAGAGAAATATATAACACTCTAGTAAATTTCACGAGAAAGAGAATTCAATAGCCAAGATATTACCCTATTGTAGGCCCTAAGCCAAGCCTTATGTAGCTCTAAATCAGGTGTTGCTTTAGGAGAGGAACCATCAATCAAACCTATCTTGTTCTTAGCAGTCAAAGCAATAAAAAATTCTTGTTTGCAACCTGTAAAACCCTTCCCATCAAAAGGGGTATTAACAAGAAGCATCCCTGGTATAAAATGTGAGATGTATAAGGATTAGAAAAATTGATATGATTTACTATTGTGTGAACAACAGTCTCAGAAGATGTAGAAGAATTTGTAGTGGTAATATAAAACCATCTCAAAAGATCTTCAAACAAAAATTGATATAGATTCAAGAGGAAGAAAAATATATGCAAAAAGCTTTGAGTAGGTTTCTTCAAAGGACCTGCTGTGATACCATATTGGAAAAGAGACGAAACAATTTGGAGATACTTTGTCTTCTGTATTTTCTCTTTTGATATGCATCGTTTCATTATGTAGAGAATAAAATCTATCTACCTCGACAAATGACCACTAACTATTTGTTATTCCTTGACAAACTAATTTGATGTATAAACTAATATTTCCAATACACTGCAAAATATAAGAAGAAAATACAAAATACAATCTAGAAGCTTTCTTAGGAGGTTCTAGGTGTATATCAACGAGGACACGTGTACGCTCAAGATTACGCTGGAACTTCTTCTTTGATTTTGAAAAGTCCGCCTTATCATTATAATTCTGTTGTTCAATAAAATTTAATAGCTGCTTTTTCATAAGCTCTACCTCCGTCCTCAGTCTTAGTAAAAGTTCCAAGCCACACTCTAGCTGCCCTTCTTAGATTTCTAATTTCCGTAGCCCATTTTCCCAATGATCTATGTCACACTCCTATGTAATTCTTCTTCTTCCAACAATCTTTGATGTGCTGTTGTAGTTAACATCGACCGCCACTGATGAGGTTGCAAAATAATTGCAGCCTAAACATGTTCTCAAGGACCTTGACAGAATCATTTGGTGGAATATTTTCTCACATAACCATGATAAGATCTCAAAAACAATACGGGTTATAATCAGGAACTTGAAATAACTACCACACACTCATAATGCACGCACGCTCATAGATATTATCAATATTTCCTTCTAACAACATAAACTTTTCTCAAGCTTAAATTATAAAAAATTAATCTTTGGACATCTTATACTCATCAAGGGAGAACAAAACTTATCTAACCCAAAGAAAAAAATGATCTAGTAACCACCCATCGAGCGATACACCCAAGCATACATAACCTCTAATAACATTATCAAATTGCTAGATTAATAACTATTATAAACAAATTATAAGAATGAAAAAACTAGATTGAAAGGTCCTCACATTCAATCTCGCATAGTCAAAACATGATATCAATGATGAGATAAATCTTAAGGCTATTGAACAACTTTAAATTTTCATGGTAGCTATCCTATAAATTCTCATAAATAAAATTGTGCATGTAGAATTACCAGTGTACTTCAACTATCCCGAACAACATCAAATCTTCCATAACTGAATCAACAAGTCTAACCTAGGATGCCGCCCTACAAGGAGGACAATCATATAATTGATACATAACCCAGGTTGAATCACTCTAGATACTTATTCCATAGTGTCCATATCAAATATTTTCATTCATCTGACTCTATCTCTTTGATTTTCCATCTATCCACAATCACTAATTTAGTCCCTATTATTAGTGCCCAAATACTTGGTTTATCAAACCCCACATTCACTGAACTCAACACTTTAATACTAACAAAACATCATAACCACACTAATCATCTACCTTACTCCCAAACCATCATCAATATTAAAGTATTTTTACAAAATACATGTTTAAAATATGGTTATATATCTTTCTATTTAAGCATTTCATGAAAAGTACGAGTCTCAAACAAGGCTAGTAGCACTCATTCAAAATTTATAGTACCTTTCCATCAAGATAAAACTATAAAATCACACTCAAAATTAACTCCACACCACTTCCACATACCATGCTTTAGCTAAATTTGTAAACCATCACATACCTCATGCCAACACTTAGGAAAATTCTCGGTCACTCAAATTATTCGGTATACTATAAACTCATAACCTCTATTCACCATCAAATGTCTATTTAATGCATCTTAACATTCTATGTAGTCCTATTAATAGAGGAGTATTAACCCAACTCTAAATTATTATTAACCATGTAGAATTATATATCATGTTGTACATCATTCGTAAGTTATTTATCATAATTTGAGAAATCTAACCCCACTTAAAAGACTAAATTTTCCATACATCACTATTTGTTACCCAAATCAAAACTCAATCTTTATAAAAGTCAATGATAACCTCCTAGTAAGTCTATACCGAACTTGTTCAAATTTAACAGTCATATCTAAATTTGTAGGCAAAAATCAATGTAACCTTCAACTACGCCCCAAGGATTTATTTGAGAGGTCTTATTCATTCATTTTCTTCAAATTCTTCTGATGATGCAAAATTCCTAATATCTTGACCCTTGAATTTATCAGACTCTTGTTTCTCTAGCTGACTTACCGATCTTATCCTTTTACCGTAACACTTTACTTCACACTCTAAAATCAAAACTCTGATGGAAACCCTTCCTTAGATCCTTTAACAATAAAAAATAACAAACTTTATGGTTCAAAACATGAATAAGTTCTTTCACATGCTCAATACCGATGCAATCAATCATTTTTTATCTTACCAATCCATATCTTGACTAAACATATCACCATAAATGTAGACGTATAATAAAAAATTTGAATTGTAAATTCAACTGTGTAACTCAATCCTCTTATCTATCATCATTTACTCATACATTGAAGATTTTTAAGAATTCTATATATAAACTTATTATTGATTGTCTCTTCATAGATCTTACCATATCCTCCGCTTAAAATTAAACAGTACTCATTAGTAAACTCAAAACCACAAAAGAACTTATCGTCACATTCGTGTTGAATTTATGTTCACTCTTTTCTCAAGTCTTATTCAAAAAAAATTAACCAATTTGATGAACATGTGATACTATTACCTTAACAAAAACAAAATAGATAAAACCATACGTCCCTAATCTAATTCTATACCCTTTGAAGATACATTTTTAGTCCTTGTAGTAAGAGAAAATATTCTTGCTCTCCCCTATTTTTGAAGGCTACACATCCCACAAATTCGAGCGGTGGCCCAACATCTCCTAAAACCTTCCATAAAACCACATTATTCCCTAAATAGTAGAAAATCACAACCTTAGATACTCACAAGTCTTTATTACCATACAAAATTCACTTATCCAACAAATTCAAATACTGTAGTTTCATCCCAATGACAATCCCTCACAATTTTTTTAACATCATGCTCAGTTAGCCCTTGTCATCACTACGAAGGGAACTGTTTCCTCGACCTGACACCTTAAACATAGGGACTAACCCAACTTTATACTCACATTTAATAAAATCTTCAATTTACTTTGCATAAGTATATTCACTAGCACTTTCTTTCCCTATAAATTTGTCATTCTAGTATCAATCTACCCTTTGAAGGTTAACATAAAATCACATGTCCTCATTTAGAACCCTCAATATACATCTCACAACCTAAATGTATTAATATTGTACCAAAGATCTACCACTAAAATTTTCCATAAAAATAATGCTCAATCTAACCGCCCGTAGTAATAACTAGTTGCTTTCTCAATTGTGAAAACAATAACGAATCTCACTATCTAAATATGTCATAAAACTGATGAATCTATATGTAGTTAGTATTCACACTTGACAAACATTATATTCGTTTCAACGTAATGCTAGTACTGTACCATGAAACGCCATTAAATCCATCACTAGAACAAATCATACTTATCGAGAAGATCATACACGAATAGTCCACACATTTCTACCCATTGAATAGTTGTAAAATATTACTCAATTTGTTCCTTCTTTAGCCCAAGCAATTGAAATTCTTTCTTAGATTAGGTTGATAACAAAAGTAACACACTTTGTAAATCTAACCAAGTAATCATTGGTACTATCATGAGACTCTTTAAAATACAATCAATGCCTGAAATCATAATAAAAATTCTAACTTCAATTGCCACAATCTAATTTCATCATTCACTAACCAACTCATACATGTTATGAAAACTTCACCAACTATATTTTCTAAAGTAAAGATATTTATTTCTAGTTGTCACTTACAAAACTTCTTGAATGTTGTTACATATCTAGATAAAGTACAAATATGATCTCATAGGCTGCAACACATATCTTTCATTTCACTAGATTCACAAAATCATCCTCCTTCTATTGCTCAAAGTTTAGGGCATATAATTGGATGAAGAAGCCAAAAAAGATGCCTAAGTCATATGTAGTGCCTTTACTAATCGGCACTCAACATGAGGCTACCACTAAGCCCCTTCACTATATTCATTTTATGAAGCAGGTCAAAATAATCAACAATGAAAGCATAAGCATCTTCAAAATCAATAATAATGAGGGTTTCAACTTTATGAACTTCATAAAAAATCATGCTGATCACTAGTCATTACACGCCCTGTAGTCAATCAAGAAAAAATACATATTTTCAAGGACACATTTTTTTTGGTGTTGATATTTCAACTTCTAATACTCTAGTACCTAAGCAGAGTGTTTAAGTTCAGATACCAAGTTGTATCACCTAGGTATTAATTGGAATCAAGTGGTATCACGAAATTAAGAAGGAATGAAGTTTTCCTAAAATCCTATAGCCTCTCGAAGAAAAGTAAAGCGTCTCCAAACTATTCTGCAAGACTCTACTAGAATTGACCTGTGATGAGATCATCGAACCTAACGCTTAATACCATGTTTGTCACGATCCAAATTGAGTCGTGAGTGACACCCAACCTCCTAAGTGGGCGAACCAAGTAATTCAACTTTAACATATACTAATAATGCAACTACAAATAATAACAATAGTACAGAAGATCCTAACTTAATATAGTAACTAATCAAATAAACTTCTAAAGTCTTTTACATATTATTTCCAAAATCTGAAATTCATCACATTAAGGACATTTAATCTTCAAATACTATGTAAGAGTATCAAAGACATAAAAATAAATGAAATAAAGTAATTTGTGATAAAAAACTAAGGACACCAAGTCATGACCGTGAAAATCCAATACAATCTCAAATGAATAGCTCGCCCGTCATCCTGATATGCTGAGACTGGCTAGAGCTTAGGGCGAGTCAAAGTTACTGGTACACTCGTTGCACTCCACAAAAGGAAAATGAAGAAAAACACAAGTAAGGCAGTATGGAGTAATATGTACTGAGTAGGTATCAACGGCCAACCCAAAATAGAAATTAATATAGAATGAATAATACTATAAAATCAACTATGACACTTAACAGGTGGCAAGCAACAAACAACATAAACCAGTGACAACAACACTAAAGTGAGTACTTAATCGATCAAAGTATAAAACACATATGAGGACTCATGCCTCCAGACCACACTCATTTGGGAAATGGGTTATTTTAGATCGAGTACATTAAGTTAATTCAATATCTTTTTCCTTTATTGTTACCGTGTCGAAACGTAACACTACGATCCAATTATACCGTGTATGAATGTGATACTCCGATCCAATATTCAGTCAATCATTTATTATCACCACTTATCAATTCATTAACAATATTTCATCAAGTCTTCTTTATTCCAGGCATCAGTTCAATAGAGAGGGTTCAAGATTATAAATATCATGGTCTCACGATTTCAGGCCCCACAAACCACAAAACCAAGTTACACAATCGCACAATCAAGTACATAGAGTACTTCACAATATCATTCAATACATATTAATCACTATTGAAAGTCTATCTATCAAATAGAATAAACCATAACCTACCTCCACGAAAGATCTGAAATCAAACAAGCTACTTTCCCATTACCTTTCCTTTCCTTAATGCCTCTAAACCTTTCAATTTTATGAAGTATATAAAATTTGTACATTAACGAGTATATAAACACCCAAATCTATAATTAATTTTCTAAAGTTCAAACCGAAGGGTATTCTAAGTTCTTTCTATTAGCGTAACTTTAATGAAGTTAAAATAATACAATACACTGATATTTAATTATCTATCTCAATACATCAACATATAATTTGTAATAAGATAAAACATTTTAATATTTAAAGGTTCGAGCCACTGGTTACGAAACCAGTGACAACACCTCCATCTATACACATACACTTTAATACACTAATTCTTTACATTATTAATGTCCTGTCCTAACTTTTCTCTCACCATTCATCTAACATCAAATACTATACATATGCACACTTTTACTTTATAATATACTTCCTCCGTTTCAAAAAGGATGGTCTAATCTGACTTGGAACAGAGTTTAAGAAAAGAAATAAAACTTTTTTATCTTGTGGTTCTAAATTAAAGTTATGTCAAATGTACCAAAATGCCCTTTAATCTCAAGGTATTAAATATGCCACGTGGAAAGATAAAGTTAAAGTGTTGCCAAAAAAGAAAATGAATCATTCTTTTTGAAAAAGACCAAAAATGAAAATATGAACATTTTTTTTTGAAATAGATGGAGTAATATAATAATATTAAAAAATAATTAAAGTTTCGGCCGTTGGTTACAAAACCAGTGGCACTACCTCTGAGCCACGTACAAATCCTACCATGGAATAAATCCACTCACATACAGTACTCATCAAACTACACAAATAATTTACAATATAATACTCTTATAATCATACGATATAGCATGACCACTAAGTGTAACGACCTGTTTAGTCGTTTTGAGTAGCAGATTTTATTTCTGGAAAAACTGTCTTGGTCGACGGACACCACGACGGACCGTCATGGGCACGACGGACCGCCGAGGTAGTCTCGTTCCAAAACACTTAGAATTCTGAAAATTGGGTACTGAAATCGACTCTCTGAACTTTGTGACGGAATGGCAGGACGGATCGTCATGGGCACGACGGACCATCGAGGGGGTCTCGTTTCAAAACACATAGAATTCTGAAAATTGGGTACTGAAATCGACTCTATGAACTTCGTAACGGAATGGCAGGACGGACCGTCGTGGGCACGACAGACCGTCACAGACTTTTCAAGGAAATTGAGTCTCTGAACTTTGCGACGGACCTGCAGGACGGACCGTCACAGGTTGCGTAATCCCAGGCTGGGTCGGATTTCTGTGAATATTTTAAGGGGCGTTTTGGACTATTCCTGCTTTAATTATAAAGTTAGTGGGTTAATGTTAATAGTTTAATTACTTGGGGGTTAAAAGAGATAACCTTGAGTTAATTAGTGGGTTAATTCCTCATCTTTTATACTTAATTATATGCTAATTAGGGTAAAAGAAAGAGGGTTTGAATAAGAAAAATAAAAAGAACAAGGAGAGGGAAAGAGAAACGATCGAGGGAGATACGAACGAAGAGGAAACACAAAGCTTTGGGAAATTGCTTGCTTGATCACGAATCTTCGGTGGAGGTAGGTTATGGTTTAAGTTATTCGTAGTAAACTCTTAATAGCGAATGATATGTATTGGGTAGTCTTGTAAACCCTTCTATATGCTTAATTGTATGCTTGCTTGAATATTATTATATAATTGTGATAAAATAAGCATGATGAAGCTATTGAATCCTAAATCTTGAAAGAAACCCTAATCTACTTTGTTAATGATAATGCCTTGGTATAAAAGAAGGATGGATGAACGAAAGTAGTGAGATTAGGGGATCAGGTGCCACGTTCCGGTACCAGGATAGAAATAGAGGATCGGGTGCCACATTCCGGTACCAGGATAGTATATGAGGATCGGAGTGTCACGTTCCGACACCAGGATAGTATATGGATCGGGTGCCACGTTTCGGTACCAGGATAGTATATGAGGATCGGAGTGTCACATTCCGACACCAGGATAGTATATGGATCGGGTGCCACGTTCCAGTACCAGGATAGAATGAGGATCGGAGTGCAACGTTCCGGCACCAGGATAGAATATGGATCGGGTGTCACGTTCCGACATCAGGATAGTATATGAGGATCGGAGTGTCACGTTCCGACACCAGGATAGTATATGGAGCGGAGTGTCACGTACCGACACCAGGATAGTATATGGAGCGGAGTGTCACGTACCGACACGAGAGAAATAAAGATAATGAATCTTGAAAGATGTTAATATACTCAATCTAATGAACCTATTTCCCAAATGAGTATGGTATTGAGGCTTGAGTCCTCATGAGTGAACTTGGCGGTACTTATTAATGATTTTAGTTCTTGTTGTTGCTACATGTTGAGTATTGTAGTTGATTTATGATATTATCTGATATATACTGTTTTCTATTTTGAGTTGGCCGATGATACCTACTCAGTACTTGTGTTTTGTACTGACCCCTACTTGTATGTTTCGTTCTTTGTTATTTGTGGAGTGCAGCAAACGTACCATCGTCTTCAACTCAACTGCAACTCTAGCCAGTCTTCATTACACCGGATTTCAGGGTGAGATAATGCTTCTAGCTTGGACTGGATCTTCTTCTTCATGTCTTGATGCCTTGAAGTTCCGGCATGGACTAACTTTTATTTATTTTAGCTTCCTAAATATTCTTAGTTTAGTAAATTGAGGATAGATGTTCTTGTGATGATGACTTCCAGATTTTGGGGATAATAATAGTTATTGAGTTTTTAGAAGTTATTGAATTGATTTTCATTAATAAGTTTAAGTCTTCCGCATTACTTTCTGTTGATATTATATTGAAATATTGGGGTTAGATTGGTTGGTTCGCTCACATAGTAAGATAAGTGTGGGTGCCACTCGCGGCTCGATTTTGGGTCGTGACACTAAGTTACAATAAGTAACTTGTATTGGAGAACAATGTGCATAAGCCAAAACAACCACATATTCATTCCCTTAAAGGTTGTCCTTTACTGTTAATGGTCATACCCATCATTAAATAATTAATCCCACAATCTATGTCATACGTATAAAATCTACGAAGGTTGATTCTTTACCTGAAATTGTCGTCCTTTCTTCGAGGTTGTAGGTGATTACTGCCTAAAACTTATTTCCTTTTACAGAATATTTACTACTTGGTTATTATTTAAGCCTAATTTTGGGAGTAGTAAAAATTATCCACTATTAATTCTAATGTTATTTCTCTTAACTATCAACTAAATAAACTATAAAAACTACCCATTAATTCTATAATTGCAATTACGAATAATTAAAAATGTCTCTTTAAATCGAAAAGTATTTAATGAAATAAAAAATTCTAGTACTCAAAACAACCAAAAGGTTCGTTACAATTATTGTACTAGGTAAATTACCCGTGTTTCGCATGAGATTGAACTATTTTACCAAGCTTGCATAAGATCATTCGGTAATATTCGTATTTTTGATACATACACTACACTCTCAATAACATTTTGTTCTAAGACAAATTGTTCCTCGAAATCTTAAAGTGTTATATTTTTTTAATTTTCATTTTTGTTATACAAAAATTATGAGTCATAGATATATTTTAAGTATAAGAAAATCTCCCTTGGTATGATGTAGTGAAATTTGTTAAGTTCCAAGAAGTTATAACGAACAATATCAGACGTTAAAAAAAGAGACAAAAATGTCAACCAACAACACTGTCAAGTAAAGTAGAACATCACATCCATATAAGATCATAATTTACTAAATTCAAATGGATGACCTTGGACTCCTTTCTTATGAACCTCCAATCTCATTTTTTTATTATTGTATGCAAGTATATGCTAAAAATGACTCTAAAGTTGTTATTATTATAAATGTTTCTTGTCATTGTCTCAAAATCGTCATTAGTATTTTTAAGGTTTCATATCACAGGCCCCAATATATTTGGACTAAACCATAGTTATTATTATGGTTATAGTATGCAGTTACAAAAAAAAATAATGCTATTATCAACCAAGCACTAGGTTATATCTAAATGTTCAAAACGGGGTATGGTAAATCAAAATTATGACACATAACATATAAAAATCTCAAAACATAATTTTGTGAGCACTTGAACTCACAAATATCCAGATTTAATATTAAAAAGAATCTTACCTTCCTAACAGTCAAGAAGAAAAAGACATGTTGCTTAATACACTTTTCAAAAGATAGTCTTTCGGGTTGTATTCAAGTTTACAGTTTACAAATTTAATTGAAGAAAAAAAAAGAGTTATTACCTCTTTATTAAACAAATTAAGGACATTATCAAAAGAATGAGTTATCAGTACGACAAAAATGATCTTTAACAATAATTAATAACTTAGTTATTGCTAAATATGTATTTTTCATAGGTTATTGGTACTCTGTATAAATGTCTCTAAAATCTATAGAAACATTAAATTCAATGACAATTTGTAACGACCTGTTAGTCGTTTGGGTAAAAATTTTTATTTTGGGAAAAACTGGCTGCATGCGACTGACAACACCACGACGGACCGTCGTGGGCACGACGGACCGTCGAGGTTGTCCCGTTCCAAAACACTTGGAATTATGAATGTGAGTGTTGAAATTGAGTCTCTGAACTCTGTGACGAACGTGCAGGACGGACCGTCACAGTCACGACGGACCGTCGTGAGCCCCGTTGCAAAACACTTAGACTATCGAGAATTTGGTGCTGGGAACAACTCTCTGAAAGTCGTGACGGAAGTGCAGGACGGACCGTCGTGGGCACGACGGACGTCACACAACTCTTCGAGGAAAATGGAGTCTCAGACCGTCACGACGGACCTGCAGGACGGACCGTCGCAGGCACGACGGACCGTCACAGGTTCCGTCATCCCAGTCGGGGTCAGAATTCTGGCTATTTTTAAAGGGGTGTTTTGGACCATTCCGGCTTTAATTTATAAAGTTGGTGGGTTAATGTTATTAGTCCAATTCCTTGGGGGTTGAAAGACTAACTTTGAGTAACTTGGTGGGTTGGTTTCATTACCTTTGAAACTTGAATTCTTGTGATTTAGGGTAAGAAGAGGAAGAGATTGGAGGAAGAAAGAGAAAGAGAAAAGAGAAGAGAAAGAGGCGTTTGAGAGAGAAGAGCAAGGATTTCTTGAAGATTTCTTGCTTGAACACAAATCCTTGGTGAAGGTAGGTTATGATTTATGCTATTTGTAGCAAACTCTCAATAGCAAATGATATGTATTGGGTAATCTTGTAAACTCTTCTATATGCATAATTGTATGATTGTATGAGTATGATTATATGTTTTTGATGAAATAAGCATGATGAATCTTGTGAACCCTAAATCTTGATGAAACCCTAATTTACTTGTTATGAGAATTGTGATGCCTTAGTATAAATGAAGGCTTGATGTACTTGTTATGAGAATTGTGATGCCTTAGTATAAATGAAGGCTTGATGTACTTGTTATGAGAATTTGTGATGCCTTAGTATAAATGAAGGCTTGATGTACTTGTTATGAGAATTTGTGATGCCTTAGTATAAAGAAGGCTTGATGAATTAGGGGATCGGGTGCCACGTTCCGGTGGTACCAGGATAGTATATGAGGATCGGAGTGCCACGTTCTGACACCAGGATAGTATATGGATCGGGTGCCACGTTCCGGTACCAGGATAGTATATGAGGATCGGAGTGCCACGTTCCGGCACCACGATAGTATATGGATCGGGTGCTACGTTCCGGTACCAGGATAGAAATGAGGATCGGAGTGCCACGTTCGGCACCAGGATAGTATATAGATCGGGTGCCACGTTCCGGTACCAGGATAGAAATGAGGATCGGAGTGCCACGTTCCGGCACCAGGATAGTATATGGATCGGGTGCCACGTTCCGGTACCAGGATAGAAATGAGGATCGGAGTGCCACGTTCCGGCACCAGGATAGTATATGGATCGGGTGCCACGTTCCGGTACCAGGATAGAAATGAGGATCGGAGTGCCACGTTCCGGCACCAGGATAGAATATGGATCGGAGTGTCACGTAACGACACAAGAGGAAGAAAGATAATGAATCTTGAAAGATGTTATTTGCTAAATCTTATGAACCTGTTTTTCCTTAATGAGTATGATGTTGAGGCTTGAGTCCTCCTGGATGAACTTGGTGATATTTATTGATGATTGTAGTATTTGTTGTTACTACATTGTTGAGTATTATAGTTGATTTGTGAGATTAACTGGTATATACTGTTTCCTATTCTGAGTTGGCCGATGATACCTACTCAGTACGTTGGTTGTACTGACTCCTACTTGTTTGTTTCTTTCTTGTATTTGTGGAGTGCAGCAACCGTGCCATCGTCTTCAACTCGACCGCGATTCTAGCCAGTCTTCACTGCCACCGATTTTCAGGGTGAGCTATGCTTCTAGCTTGGACTGGATCTTCTTCTTTTCGTCTGGATGCCTTGAAGTTCCGGCATGGACTAGCTTTCATTTGTTTTAGCTTCTTAGAATACTCTTAGTTTCGTAATTGTCTTTAGATGTTCTTGTGATGATGACTACCGGATTTTGGGGATATGTATAGTTCTGTTGTTTATTATTGAGTTAAGTCTTCCGCATTGTTTTTGGTTTAATTTATTTGGGTTTAGATTGGTTGGTTCGCTCACACAGGAGGGTAGTGTGGGTGCCAGTCGCGTCCCTGGTTTTGGGTCGTGACAAAGTTGGTATCAGAGCGTTAGGTTCGTTGGTCTCATCACACAAGAACGAGTCTAGTAGAGTCTTAAGGAACGGTAGGGGGACGCCTTTACTTTTCTTTGAGAGGCTATAGGACTTTAGGAAAATTCCATTCTTCATTCCTTCTTTCGTGCTACTACTTGAGTCCAATTGGTATCTAGGTGATACAAATTGGTATCTGACCATCTTCATTCTATTTTGCAGATGGTTAGAACTAGAGCAACGTCTGCGCCAATACCAACCCCGCAGGACAAGAAACGTATGAGCTAGCCACTGGGGCGGTAGCTCAAAGAAGAGTGGTGGCGAAAGGCCGTGGAAGAGGTCGTGGGAGGACATCCTCTAGAGGAAGAGGACAAGCACCTAGCCCAACTAGTGCTAGGGCGGTGACTCCTCCATCAACTGAGGAAGTGATAAGAGAGGGTGAGAAAGGGGAGAATGAACAAGTGCAGAACGAGGAACTGCCACCCCAACCTACCCCAGAGATGATCAATCAGGTTCTGGCTTATCTTAGCGGGTTATTGATCGGGGCCAGACACCTCCAGTGTTTTTACACCAGCACCTCAGACTCCGGAGTACGACATGCGGCTGCTGTGGCTCCCCGCATGGATGCTCCATTGGAAATAGGCACGTTTCCTCGTCTGACTACAGGGCCTATAATGACAAGTGATCAGCATGAACTTTTCAGTAAGTTCTTGAAATTGAAACCTCCAGTTTTTAAGGGTGCAGAATCAGAGGATGCCTACGATTTTCTGGTTGATTGCCATGAGCTACTACACAAGATGGGTATAGTAGAGCGGTTTGGTGTCGAATTCGTGAGCTATCAGTTTCAAGGGAACGCCAAAATGTGGTGGCGGTCACATGTCGAGTGCCAACCAACAGAGGCACCACCTATGACTTGGGAATCATTCTCTAGCTTGTTTATGGAGAATAGTATATCCCAAGGACTTTGAGAGATAGAAAAAAAAAGGGATGAGTTCTTGAGTTGAGTCAGAGAACAAGAAGATGACGGTAATGCATATGAGGCTAAATTCCGTGGATTATCCAGGTATGCCACCCAGCTTTGTTTCAGTCAACAAGAGCGGATTCGCCGTTTTGTGAAGGGGGGTTGAGGTCGGAATTGCGGATTTCAGTCTTACAGGTAGCGGCTACGGCAAAATCTTTCCAAGAGGTGGTAGTAGACTTTGTGGTAGAGGTGGAAGGAGTGAAGCCCGATGACTTCACCACGACATCGACATCAAAAAGGTTTCGAAGGGGAGGTGAGTTCAACGGTTCGCATACTAGAGGACAGAGTTCTGGAGGCTACTCAGTTCGACCAATTCAGTCTTCTTTACAGACTGTAGTTGGGGGTCCACCTCAGACCGGTCAACACTTCTCTGAGAGGCCGATGCTTGAACCCCGAGAATGTTATGGATGTGGGGAGATTGGACACATTAAGAGGTATTGTCCAAAACAGAATTACAGAACTCCACTAGCTAGAGGTAGAGGTGGTCATGGTTAGAGGCCGTTTTTCTGGAGGACGTGGTGGTCGAGGTAATGGTGGTCACTAAAACGGCCGAGGTGATGGGCAAACTGGAGCCACTACAGCACAACATGGTAGGGGAAATGGACGACGGGTGATAGGGCCCATTGTTACACTTCCCTGGGAGATCTGAAGCGGAGACATCAGATGCTGTTATCACAGGTAATCTTTTGGTTTGTGATCGCATGGCTTCTGTATTGTTTGATCCCGGATCCACGTTTTCCTATGTATCTTCTTCATTTGCTACTGGTCTTGATTTACCCTGTGAGTTGCTTAATATACCTATTCGGGTGTCTACTCCGGTGGGTGATTTTGTGATGGATGGAACTACTCAAGGACTACGACATCACTATCTTATACCATCCGGGAAAAGCAAATGTTTGTGGCAGATGCGTTGAGTAGAAAGGCGGTAAGCATGGGAAGTCTAGCTCATTTGCAAGTCTCTAGGCGCCCATTGGCTAGGGAAATCCAAAATTTGGCTAATGATTTTATGAGGCTAGAAGTAGTAATGAGAAAGGAGGAGATTTTAGCTTGTGTGGAGGCGAAATCTTCTTTTCTTGACCAGATTAAGGGGAAACAGTTTGAGGATGAGAAACTAAGTCAAATCCGGGATATGGTGTTGCGAGGAGAGGATAAGGAAGCAATAATTGATGACGAGGTGTTTTTGAGGATTAAGGGAAGAGTATGTGTGTGCCTCGTGTTGATGACTTGATCTACACTATTCTTACAGAGGCTCATAGTTCCAGATACTCTATACATCCTGGTGCAACCAGATGTACCGTGATCTAAAAAGCACTATTGGTGGAAAAGAATGAAGCGTGACATTGTGGATTTTGTTGCCAAATGTCCGAACTGTCAGCAAGTAAAGTACGAACATCAGAGGCCCGGAGGAACGCTTCAAAGAATGCCCATTCCTGAATGGAAGTGGGAGAGAATTGCAATGGACTTTGTGGTTGGTCTTCCAAAGACATTGGGGAAGTTTGACTCTATTTGGGTAATTGTGGACAGATTAACTAAGTCTGCTCACTTCATTCCGGTCAAGGTGACCTACAATGCAGAAAAGTTGGCCAGAATTTACATCTCAGAAATCGTTCGGTTACATGGGGTTCCACTTTCCATCATATCTGATAGAGGTATGCAGTTTACTTCTAAGTTTTGGAGAACCTTGCATGCTGAATTAGGTACTAGATTGGATCTTAGTACTGCATTTCATCCTCAGACCGATGGTCAGTCTGAGCGAACGATTCAAGTGTTAGAGGATATGCTCCGTGCGTGTGTGATAGAATTTGGTGGCCATTGGGACAACTTTACCCTTGGCAGAGTTTTACATACAATAATAGCTATCACTCCAGTATATGACATGGCTCCATTTGAAGCATTGTATGGGAGGAAATGTAGGTCTCCCATCGGTTGGTTTGATGCGTTTGAGGTCAGATCTTGGGGTACTGATCTGTTGAGAGATTCCTTGAAGAAGGTGAAAGCTATTCAAGAAAAGCTTTTAGCGGCTCAAAGTATAAAAAAGGAATATGCGGACCGAAAGGTTAGAGACTTAGAGTTCATGGAAGGTGAACAAGTCTTGTTGAAGGTTTCACCATGAAGGGGTGAGTGATTGGGTTGGAAAAAGGGGTAAGTTGAGTCCAAGGTATATTGGACCATTTGAGGTACTTAAGCGAGTAGGGGAGGTGGCTTATGAATTAGCCTTGCCTCCAGGACTGTCCGGAGTACATCCGGTATTTCACGTGTCTATGTTGAAAAGGTATCATGGAGATGGAAATTACATCATCCGTTGGGATTCAGTTCTACTCGATGAGAATTTGAATTATGAAGAAGAACCTGTTGCTATTCTGAATAGAGAAGTTCGCAAGTTGAGGTCGAGATAGATTGCATCCATCAAAGTTCAATGGAAGAATCGACCGGTTGAAGAGGCTACTTGGGAGAAGGAGGCAGATATGCGAGAAAAATACCCACATCTGTTTACAGATTCAGGTACTCCTTTTCGCCCTTGTTTTTCTTCTTTTAATCGTTCGGGGACGAACGATGGGTAAATTGGTATCTATTGTAACGACCTGTTTAGTCGTTTGGGTAAAAATTTTTATTTTGGGAAAAACTGGCTGCATGCGACGGACACCACGACGGACCGTCGTGGGCACGGCAGACCGTCGAGGGTGTCCCGTTCCAAAACACTTGGAATTATGAATGTGAGTGTTGAAATTGAGTCTCTGAACTCTGTGACGGACGTGCAGGACGGACCGTCACAGTCACGACGGACCGTCGTGAGCCCCGTTGCAAAACACTTAGACTATCGAGAATTTGGTGCTGGGAACAACTCTCTGAAAGTCGTGACGGAAGTGCAGGACGGACCGTCGGGGCACGACGGACCGTCACAGACTCTTTGAGAAAAATGGAGTCTCAGACCGTCACGACGGACCTGCAGGACGGACCGTCGCAGGCACGATGGACCGTCACGGTTCGTCATCCCAGTCGGGGTCAGAATTCTGGCTATTTTTAAAGGGGTGTTTTGGACCATTCCGCTTTAATTTATAAAGTTGGTGGGTTAATGTTATTAGTCCAATTCCTTGGGGGTGGTGAAAGACTAACTTTGAGTAACTTGGTGGGTTGGTTTCATTACCTTTGAAACTTGAATTCTTGTGATTTAGGGTAAGAAGAGGAAGAGATTGGAGGAAGAAAAGAGAAGAGAAAAGAGAAGAGAAAGAGGCGTTTGAGAGAGAAGAGCAAGGATTTCTTGAAGATTTCTTGCTTGAACACAAATCCTTGGTGAAGGTAGGTTATGGTTTATGCTATTTGTAGCAAAACTCAATAGCAAATGATATGTATTGGTAATCTTGTAAACTCTTCTATATGCTTAATTGTATGATTGTATGAGTATGATTATATGTTTTTGATGAAATAAGCATGATGAATCTTGTGAACCCTAAATCTTGATGAAACCCTAATTTACTGTTATGAGAATTGTGATGCCTTAGTATAAATGAAGGCTTGATGTACTTGTTATGAGAATTGTGATGCCTTAGTATAAATGAAGGCTTGATGTACTTGTTATGAGAATTTGTGATGCCTTAGTATAAATGAAGGCTTGATGTACTTGTTATGAGAATTTGTGATGCCTTAGTATAAAGAAGGCTTGATGAATTAGGGGATCGGGTGCCACGTTCCGGTACCAGGATAGTATATGAGGATCGGAAGTGCCACGTTCTGGCACCAGGATAGTATAGGATCGTGGTGCCACGTTCCGGTACCAGGATAGTATATGAGGATCGGAGTGCCACGTTCCGGCACCAGGATAGTATATGGATCGGGTGCCACGTTCCGGTACCAGGATAGAAATGAGGATCGGAGTGCCACGTTCCGGCACCAGGATAGTATATGGATCGGTGCCACGTTCGTACCAGGATAGAAATGAGGATCGGAGTGCCGCAGTTGCACGTCCGGCACCAGGATAGTATATGGATCGGGTGCCACGTTTCGGTACCAGGATAGAAATGAGGATCGGAGTGCCACGTTCCGGCACAAGGATAGTATATGGATCGGGTGCCACGTTTTCCGGTACCAGGATAGAAATGAGGATCGGAGTGCCACGTTCCGGCACCAGGATAGAATATGGATCGGAGTGTCACGTACCCCGAACAAGAGAAGAAAGATAATGAATCTTGAAAGATGTATTTGCTAAATCTTATGAACTTGTTTTTCCTTAATGAGTATGATGTTGAGGCTTGAGTCCTCCTGGATGAACTTGGTGATATTATGATGATTGTAGTATTTGTTGTTACTACATTTGTGAGTATTATAGTTGATTTGTGAGATTAACTGGTATATACTGTTTCCTATTCTGAGTTGGCCGATGATACCTACTCAGTACGTGTGGTTGTACTGACTCCTACTTGTTTGTTTCTTTTTGTTTTGTGGAGTGCAGCAACCGTGCCGTCGTCTTCAAATCGACCGCGATTCTAGCCAGTCTCACTGCACCGGATTTTCAGGGTGAGCTATGCTTCTAGCTTGGACTGGATCTTCTTCTTTTCGTCTGGATGCCTTGAAGTTCCGGCATGGACTAGCTTTCATTTGTTTTAGCTTCTTAGAAACTCTTAGTTTCGTAATTGTCTTTAGATGTTCTTGTGATGATGATACTACCGGATTTTGGGGATATGTATAGTTCTGTTGTTTATTATTGAGTTAAGTCTTCCGCATGTTTTTGGTTTAATTTATTTGGGTTTAGATTGGTTGGTTCGCTCACACAGGAGGGTAGTGTGGGTGCCAGTCGCGTCCCTGGTTTTGGGTGGGTCGTGACAAAGTTGGTATCAGAGTTAGGTTCGTTGGTCTCATCACACAAGAACGAGTCTAGTAGAGTCTTAAGGAACGGTAGGGGGACGCCTTTACTTTTCTTTGAGAGGCTATAGGACTTTAGGAAAATTCCATTCTTCATTCCTTCTTTCGTGCTCTACTTGAGTCCAATTGGTATCTAGGTGATACAAATTGGTATCTGACCATCTTCATTCTATTTTGCAGATGGTTAGAACTAGAGCAACGTCTGCGCCAATACCAACACCGGCAGGACAAGAAACGTATGAGCTAGCCACTGGGGCGGTAGCTCAAAGAAGGAGTGGTGGCGAAAGGCCGTGGAAGAGGTCGTGGGAGGACATCCTCTAGAGGAAGAGGACAAGCACCTAGCCCAACTAGTGCTAGGGCGGTGACTCCTCCATCAACTGAGGAAGTGATAAGAGAGGGTGAGAAAGGGGAGAATGAACAAGTGCAGAACGAGGAACTGCCACCCCAACCTACCCCAGAGATGATCAATCAGGTTCTGGCTTATCTTAGCGGGTTATCTGATCGGGGCCAGACACCTCCAGTGTTTTCTACACCAGCACCTCAGACTCCGGAGGTACGACATGCGGCTGCTGTGGCTCCCCGCATGGATGCTCCATTGGAAATAGGCACGTTTCCTCGTCTGACTACAGGGCCTATAATGACAAGTGATCAGCATGAACTATTCAGTAAGTTCTTGAAATTGAAACCTCCAGTTTTTAAGGGTGCAGAATCAGAGGATGCCTACGATTTTCTGGTTGATTGCCATGAGCTACTACACAAGATGGGTATAGTAGAGCGGTTTGGTGTCGAATTCGTGAGCTATCAGTTTCAAGGGAACGCCAAAATGTGGTGGCGGTCACATGTCGAGTGCCAACCAACAGAGGTACCACCTATGACTTGGGAATCATTCTCTAGCTTGTTTATGGAGAAGTATATCCCAAGGACTTTGAGAGATAGAAAAAGGGATGAGTTCTTGAGTCTAGAACAAGGAAGGATGACGGTTATGCATATGAGGCTAAATTCCGTGCATTATCCAGGTATGCCACCCAGCTTTGTTTCAGTCAACAAGAGCGGATTCGCCGTTTTTGAAGGGGTTGAGGTCGGAATTGCGGATTTCAGTCTTACAGGTAGCGGCTACGGCAAAATCTTTCCAAGAGGTGGTAGACTTTGTGGTAGAGGTGGAAGGAGTGAAGCCCGATGACTTCACCACGACATCGACATCAAAAAGTTTCGAAGGGGAGGTGAGTTCAACGGTTCGCATACTAGAGGACAGAGTTCTGGAGGCTACTCAGTTCGACCAATTCAGTCTTCTTTACAGACTGTAGTTGGGGGTCCACCTCAGACCGGTCAACACTTCTCTGAGAGGCCGATGCTTGAACCCCGAGAATGTTATGGATGTGGGGAGATTGGACACATTAAGAGGTATTGTCCAAAACAGAATTACAGAACTCCACTAGCTAGAGGTAGAGGTGGTCATGGTAGAGGCCGTTTTTCTGGAGGACGTGGTGGTCGAGGTAATGGTGGTCACTAAAACGGCCGAGGTGATGGGCAAACTGGAGCCACTACAGCACAACATGGTAGGGGAAATGGACAGACGGGTGATAGGGCCCATTGTTACACTTTCCCTGGGAGATCTGAAGCGGAGACATCAGATGCTGTTATCACAGGTAATCTTTTGGTTTGTGATCGCATGGCTTCTGTATTGTTTGATCCCGGATCCACGTTTTCCTATGTATCTTCTTCATTTGCTACTGGTCTTGATTTACCTACTGTGAGTTGCTTAATATACCTATTCGGGTGGTCTACTCCGGTGGGTGATTTGTGATGGATGGAACTACTCAAGGACTACGACATCACTATCTTATACCATCCGGGAAAAGCAATGTTGTGGCAGATGCGTTGAGTAGAAAGGCGGTAAGCATGGGAAGTCTAGCTCATTTGGCAAGTCTCTAGGCGCCCATTGGCTAGGGAAATCCAAAATTTGGCTAATGATTTTATGAGGCTAGAAGTAAATGAGAAAGGAGGATTTTTAGCTTGTGTGGAGGCGAAATCTTCTTTTCTTGACCAGATTAAGGGGAAACAGTTTGAGGATGAGAAACTAAGTCAACCGGGATATGGTGTTGCGAGGAGAGGATAAGGAAGCAATAATTGATGACGAAGGTGTTTTGAGGATTAAGGGAAGAGTATGTGTGCCTCGTGTTGATGACTTGATCTACACTATTCTTACAGAGGCTCATAGTTCCAGATACTCTATACATCCTGGTGCAACCAATGTACCGTGATCTAAACAGCACTATTGGTGGAAAAGAATGAAGCGTGACATTGTGGATTTTGTTGCCAATGTCCGAACTGTCAGCAAGTAAAGTACGAACATCAGAGGCCCGGAGGAACGCTTCAAAGAATGCCCATTCCTGAATGGAAGTGGGAGAGAATTGCAATGGACTTTGTGGTTGGTCTTCCAAAGACATTGGGGAAGTTTGACTCTATTTGGGTAATTGTGGACAGATTAACTAAGTCTGCTCACTTCATTCCGGTCAAGGTGACCTACAATGCAGAAAAGTTGGCCAGAA
Source organism: Solanum peruvianum (assembly GCA_027705065.1). Classification (NCBI taxonomy): domain Eukaryota; kingdom Viridiplantae; phylum Streptophyta; class Magnoliopsida; order Solanales; family Solanaceae; genus Solanum; species Solanum peruvianum. The sequence goes on from JAKWJD010001764.1 coordinate 53,552,249, forward strand.
TTTACATCTCAGAATCGTTCGGTTACATGGGGTTCCACTTTCCATCATATCTGATAGAGGTATGCAGTTTACTTCTAAGTTTTGGAGAACCTTGCATGCTGAATTAGGTACTAGATTGGATCTTAGTACTGCATTTCATCCTCAGACCGATGGTCAGTCTGAGCGAACGATTCAAGTGTTAGAGGATATGCTCCGTGCGTGTGTGATAGAATTTGGTGGCCATTGGGACAACTTCTTACCCTTGGCAGAGTTTTCATACAATAATAGCTATCACTCCAGTATTGACATGGCTCCATTTGAAGCATTGTATGGGAGGAAATGTAGGTCTCCCATCGGTTGGTTTGATGCGTTTGAGGTCAGATCTTGGGGTACTGATCTGTTGAGAGATTCCTTGAAGAAGGTGAAAGCTATTCAAGAAAAGCTTTTAGCGGCTCAAAGTATAAAAAAGGAATATGCGGACCGAAAGGTTAGAGACTTAGAGTTCATGGAAGGTGAACAAGTCTTGTTGAAGGTTTCACCCATGAAAGGGGTGATGCGGTTTGGAAAAAGGGGTAAGTTGAGTCCAAGGTATATTGGACCATTTGAGGTACTTAAGCGAGTAGGGGAGGTGGCTTATGAATTAGCCTTGCCTCCAGGACTGTCCGGAGTACATCCGGTATTTCACGTGTCTATGTTGAAAAGTATCATGGAGATGGAAATTACATCATCCGTTGGGATTCAGTTCTACTCGATGAGAATTGAATTATGAAGAAGACCTGTTGCTATTCTGAATAGAGAAGTTCGCAAGTTGAGGTCGAGATAGATTGCATCCATCAAAGTTCAATGGAAGAATCGACCGGTTGAAGAGGCTACTTGGGAGAAGGAGGCAGATATGCGAGAAAAATACCCACATCTGTTTACAGATTCAGGTACTCCTTTTCGCCCTTGTTTTTCTTTTTTAATCGTTCGGGGACGAACGATGGGTAAATTGGTATCTATTGTAACGACCTGTTTGAGTCGTTTGGGTAAAAATTTTTATTTTGGGAAAAACTGGCTGCATGCGACGGACACCACGACGGACCGTCGGGCACGGCAGACCGTCGAGGGTGTCCGTTCCAAAACACTTGGAATTATGAATGTGAGTGTTGAAATTGAGTCTCTGAACTCTTGACGGACGTGCAGGACGGACCGTCACAGTCACGACGGACCGTCGTGAGCCCCGTTGCAAAACACTTAGACTATCGAGAATTTGGTGCTGGGAACAACTCTCTGAAAGTCGTGACGGAAGTGCAGGACGGACCGTCGTGGGCACGACGGACCGTCACAGACTCTTTGAGAAAAATGGAGTCTCAGACCGTCACGACGGACCTGCAGGACGGACCGTCGCAGGCACGATGGACCGTCACAGGTTCCGTCATCCCAGTCGGGGTCAGAATTCTGGCTATTTTTAAGGGGTGTTTTGGACCATTCCGGCTTTAATTTATAAAGTTGGTGGGTTAATGTTATTAGTCCAATTCCTTGGGGGTTGAAAGACTAACTTTGAGTAACTTGGTGGGTTGGTTTCATTACCTTTGAAACTTGAATTCTTGTGATTTAGGGTAAGAAGAGGAAGAGATTGGAGGAAGAAAGAGAAAGAGAAAAGAGAAGAGAAAGAGGCGTTTGAGAGAGAAGAGCAAGGATTTCTTGAAGATTTCTTGCTTGAACACAATCCTTGGTGAAGGTAGGTATGGTTTTTAGCTATTTGTAGCAAATCTCAATAGCAAATGATATGTATTGGGTAATCTTGTAAACTCTTCTATATGCTTAATTGTATGATTGTATGAGTATGATTATATGTTTTTGATGAAATAAGCATGATGAATCTTGTGAACCCTAAATCTTGATGAAACCCTAATTTACTTGTTATGAGAATTGTGATGCCTTAGTATAAATGAAGGCTTGATGTACTTGTTATGAGAATTGTGATGCCTTAGTATAAATGAAGGCTTGATGTACTTGTTATGAGAATTTGTGATGCCTTAGTATAAATGAAGGCTTGATGTACTTGTTATGAGAATTTGTGATGCCTTAGTATAAAGAAGGCTTGATGAATTAGGGGATCGGGTGCCACGTTCCGGTACCAGGATAGTATATGAGGATCGGAGTGCCACGTTCTGGCACCAGGATAGTATATGGATCGGGTGCCACGTTCCGGTACCAGGATAGTATATGAGGATCGGAGTGCCACGTGCACCAGGATCAGCCAGGATAGTATATGGATCGGGTGCCACGTTCCGGTACCAGGATAGAAATGAGGATCGGAGTGCACGTTCCGGCACCAGGATAGTATATGGATCGGGCCACGTTCCGTACCAGGATAGAAATGAGGATCGGAGTGCCACGTTCCGGCACCAGGATAGTATATGGATCGGGTGCCACGTTTCGGTACCAGGATAGAAATGAGGATCGGAGTGCCACGTTCCGGCACCAGGATAGTATATGGCGGGTGCCACGTTCCGGTACCAGGATAGAAATGAGGATCGGAGTGCCACGTTCCGGCACCAGGATAGAATATGGATCGGAGTGTCACGTACCGACACAAGAGGAAGAAAGATAATGAATCTTGAAAGATGTATTTGCTAAATCTTATGAACTTGTTTTTCCTTAATGAGTATGATGTTGAGGCTTGAGTCCTCCTGGATGAACTTGTGATATTTATTGATGATTGTAGTATTTGTTGTTACTACATTTGTGAGTATTATAGTTGATTTGTGAGATTAACTGGTATATACTGTTTCCTATTCTGAGTTGGCCGATGATACCTACTCAGTACGTGTGGTTGTACTGACTCCTACTTGTTTGTTTCTTTCTTGTATTGTGGAGTGCAGCAACCGTGCCGTCGTCTTCAAATCGACCGCGATTCTAGCCAGTCTTCACTGCACCGGATTTTCAGGGTGAGCTATGCTTCTAGCTTGGACTGGATCTTCTTCTTTTCGTCTGGATGCCTGAAGTTCCGGCATGGACTAGCTTTCATTTGTTTTAGCTTCTTAGAATACTTTAGTTTCGTAATTATCTTTAGATGTTCTTGTGATGATGACTTCCGGATTTTGGGGATATGTATATTCTGTTGTTTATTATTGAGTTAAGTCTTCCGCATTGTTTTTGGTTTAATTTATTTGGGTTTAGATTGGTTGGTTCGCTCACACAGGAGGGTAGTGTGGGTGCCAGTCGCGTCCCTGGTTTTGGGTCGTGACACAATTAATTAATGTCTGTAAAGGTTGTAACACTCTTTGTGAACGTGCATATTTATTGCCAATAAAATATTTTTTTATAGTGTATTTTGGACATTTGTTAGTTTAACGAAAACTTGATTTCTTATTATTCTCAAAAGGAAGAGAAGACGGAATATGACAAATTAGTTAACTTTCGATAAACGATATGGACTAATTGTCTCAATTTTTTTTTTGGATAGTGCGATGACATACAAAATGTTTGTAGCTAAGAAAAAACAAACAAATTAATATACTAATTGTGGAAAGCAAGAGAGAAATAATTTTAGTTCTTTTGCCAAACTTCATCATTGGTTCCGTATTAGTTATCAGATATTTGTTGTTGTGTTCTATCAAATATATCACAACCACAAACAATTTTCCCAAAAAGCATATGAAGAAAACCTATAGAGGGACACAAGAGAAGACAAACTTTCAGTCATCTTTATAGAAATTTTGAACATAATTCAAAGAAAGTCACCAAAATTGTCAATCATGCTTGATAAAACTTTAACAAAAGTTAAAAAAGGGTCACCAAAATAAAAAAAAAAAACATTGTCATTGTTACATGAATCACTATGACTTATAATAAAAGATTAAGCTCCATGAAAACTTTTAGGAATGAAACAAACTTCATAAAAACTTATTTAATGTATTTGAATTTAACTACCCTATAGCGAAAAAAGAAAGCCTACAAATTAAAATTGCAAGAAATTCCTCTATTTATACAACATAGGGTAATACAAACATATATTTATTATGCCTTATCGGAAAGGTCAAAACTCTTTGGAAACGTTAAATCCCTTCAAAATGGTCACAACCTTCATAAAAGTCAATTTTTTTCCCATAAAAGTCCCAGCTTTACATAAAAATCACAACTTTAAAAAAAATCACAATTTTTCATAAAAGTTATAATTTTTCATTAAAAAAAGAAGACTAATTTTGAAAATAAATAAATTTAAAAGGTAATCATGATTTATGATGATGCCACTTAAGCAGATTTAAGGTTCTCCTTTATATAAAATAGGATTTTATTGATATATTTATTTATTGAAGCTAGAATTTTAATATTATTTAAATCAACCTATTTGACATTAACACATGTTGATGATTTGATTTTTCTGCAATATTTCAAAGTTTATAGGCCCGTAACTTATATCATTTCTAATTATAATTCTTTGTTCATTATTTTCTACCCGACTTGATAGATTTCATTAAAAAAATATTAATATTGTTTTATTCGAAAAAGAAAAAGATATTTTTTGTTTTATAAGTTTTCGATTTTTTAGGAGTCGCCACTTAATTTGTGAGAAAAATTAAGAAAACCTTTATTTTCAAATGACTTAAACAGATAAAAATCATTTGAAAACAAGAAAGGGGTTTGGGGATTCATATTGTATTTTAAGAAGGTGTTTAAAGCACCTAAAATACCCGTTAAGTACGGTTTTCGGCAACTAACTATCTGGCCAAAAATTGATTGAAATAAAATTATTTAGAATTGCTTGGGAAATAAAACTTAATTTTATCTAAGTAGAAGTATCTAACTTGCCAAAATTTGTTATTTTGAAACTACTTAATCTTGATTCAATTTTGAGTTGCTAAAACATTACGACGTTCTACGGGGATTGAATTCTTTTAAATTTAAAAATAATAGCGCATAAATATAATCAAATAGACTATTAGACAAAGGGAGGGAGATAGGGAGAGAGAGGGAGGGAGAGATTGGGTCCAACCCGGGTTATCTGTCCTCCTGGACCAGTATTTGGACCCTTTTATTTCTGGTTTTGACCCGTTCGACTTTTTGGGTTTTCAAACCACTTTTCTTTTGTACCTGTCCTAAACTAAGCAAATAATAATACAAGAATAAATATAAAAATAGGAAAAATGACAAGGGCTTATGCCCGAAAATAAACAACATACAAAAATACATAGAATAAAGGGGGTCTTCTAGTCCAACTCCTTCGGCTTTCTTAGTTGCTTCCGAAATCTTATCCTTTCCGGATCTGTCCGTAATTCATGATTGACTGACTCTAAGAAGGAAATCGAGTCTTAATGACTCTCACGAGGTTCAAGGGAGTGGAGTTCACGGTGAACTCAAATGAATTTCTCATGCAATAAAATAGATAAAGTATATAATTAATATTCGCAATAATTCAGTAAAAGGAAAATTCATTACAATAATAGAATACCACGAAAAAAACTACAATCAACATCAATTCTGGGTGTCACATAATTCATGCGCTTCAAATGAAGTCAGATGGAAAATTCCATTTTTTCACATCATGGATAAGTTGGAAATATGACCCTTTCAATAAAAAATACATTACTATACTCGAGAATAAATGTTATCACAGCACGTCGGAAAGTAATATGACAAAATCAAAGAATAACTAAGGAGTCAAAACCCCACTTAGCAGGGGAGGGAAAACAAGCAAGCATAATAGGCTTAGGATAGAAATCACACATCTTTAGACAAACTAATTCAAATTGAGTGAATATATAGGAACTAAGCACTTGACAATAGAAAAAATTAAGATAAAAAATGAAAAAAAAAACATTATATAACTGAAATGGGATTTACTAACGAGAGACAATTCACTTGAAAATTAAACACAAACTAAACTTGGAGCTCTATAACAATGTCGCTATAAATTACTTACAAAACCAAGTATGGAGGTTACAGCGAAATGAGCACACACAAAGACTAAAACCATGGAATACACGAAAAGTAATCCTCTTTAAGTTAAAATAAAATATGCATATATTTACAGTATCCAGTCTAACAACCATGCCAGATTCTATTTGAATACGAAAGAAAAACATTTAACATGATGGCTAGATAATAGTCTAACAGTGAATAAACGCAAGGAAAATTGAGCTCATTTACTTAGATTAAATAAATGACGGGCATGCTAATATTTATAGAGAATGTTAGCATAAAAGGATAAAGGATCTTTAGCATTTTTTTTAATAATATATAGAAACTATTTCATCCAAATGGCAAGAATGACATGAAATTACAATACAAATAGTAACCAAATAGAGGGATAAAATTTGTATTGCATTGCACAACTGTCAAACAACACGATAAACCACTTCAAATAAAACTTCCTCAGATTCAACCCCCCATTTCATAAAAATGACTACAACTGAAAAACTCTGCAAGGCTCAAATTTGAACAATCTTGAGGCTCAAAACGTTAATTCAAAATCATACAGTAAATCTGAAGGAATGCAACTACCTAGCATGCTGCAAGGGAATTCGAAGATGCATGAAGGTGAGATATACCATTCAAAGTCATTTAAGGCAAAGAAAATCTTAGCTAATTATGCTTAAAAATCTATAAAACTCTAACCAAATAGTAGCTGAGGAACGCATAGAAAAACAGTAAGAAAAAGAGATAGAGCATCACAGCCTTCACCATTAGACACTTGGGACAACCGTGACTTAATTAATTTCGTCAAAACCACAATACTAAACAACAAATAAAATATACCAAATGACATCAATACTTTCCATTGGAAAGGACTCCAAGCTTCAGAACTTAACCACATTTGAAATAAAATTTTGGTAGAAAAGTAACTAGGGACCCAAGAAGAAACAACAAACTCTCGTAGAACACAAGCATCGATACGAACTAACAAACAGATTCATCAATAATTTTCTTACAATGAGTCAAAGAGAAAGAAGAGGAAACGATCCTTAACATTAATATAATAGCAGCCCATTGAACAGAGAAACCAGCGACGACACGCTAAAATAAATGCTTGAACTGATAAGAGAGATATTACATTCGGAGGTGCAGCGAACAGGGACAACACGAACAGAGCGACGATCTTTCCCACCACAAAGATCGTACACAAACAACAAAAATTCAAGTAACCCCGAAAATATTTATCTTACAGCTCTTGAACTATGCTGCTAAATGAAGAACACGTTTTACAAGACTTCTGTAAAAAAATTTTTAGCAAAACTTTGAAATGCCTCTCTTTATTTTGGACTAGAAGGAGTAGCTCGAACAAAAAATTTCAGATACTTCCATAAAATCCTGACCCCAAATTTTCAACTAAATTTTTCAAACCTCTCAACAAGGTGGAGAAGGGGATATTTATAGGAGGAAAAATTAGGGCTCGGATAGGGATTTCGTGGGAAATTCTTGACAACTTTTGGACAAAATTGGGATTTAATGTGAAATTTTGAAATTTAAATCCCTAGCAAGGACGAGCAGGCTGGAAATCTGTACGAACCGTGTACAATTTTCCAACGGAAATGGACGAGAGTCGTCCGATCTCGAGCGAAGGACAACAAATTTCGGAGATCACTCCACCTGTCCTGTGAAGGACACATTTCTTGCTGAAAACGTACAAAATATGCAGAGATTCATCTAGAGCTTCTCTCTCACATAGCCGTTGACGTTGTCGTCTAGCGAAATGTCGTGAAGATGGCGTGAATAGTTGTCTCATCACGCGTTTCTGACACGTTAAAATGGAAGAAGAAAAAGAATAAGAGGGATAAGGCAGATAGGTCGGGTTGCGCTGTTGGGCTTAGCTGAATGGGAGTAAAAGGATTGGGCTGGAAGAAGGAAATAAAATAAATGTGAGGCGGATTTTTATATTTTAGTTGGTTGTGTTGGGCTGGGGATAGAGATTTGGGCTTCGGAAAATCTAAGGAAGGCCCAAATTTAGTCTTTTAACTTAAATGCTACCACTCTAGTCAAAATAAAATTGTAAACGGTCAATTGTTTAGATAAGACGAATTAATCAAAATTAACAAGCTTCTTAAAGTTAACAAAATAAAATAATTAATTCAAAAATAAACTAATATTTCAAAATATGAGCTAAAATGATTAAACAAATATTCGTCAACAAAATGATACTATCACTTTACACTTTTTTCGATTTTAAATATTCGTAAAACTTAAATGATCATACGAATAAATATGCAAGATAATATGATAGTTGAAAGAATAGAGACAACGTCAAACCTTATTTAAAATAACTCGCAATTCAAAATTTATTTATTACTGTTATGATTAAACTTTAGATTCACTTTTATATTAATATATTTTCCTGTTATGGTTAAACTTTAGATTTAGTTTTATATTAATATATTTTCCTATTATGTTAAACATTAGATTTTGTTCTGTAATAATATATTTTCCTATTATGGTTAAACTTTAGATTTGGTTATATATTGACATATCTTCCTATTATAGTTCAATTTTAGATTTAGTTTTATATGAACATATTTTCTTATTATGGTTAAGCTTTATATTTATTTTTGTATTAATATATTTTCCCATTATGGTTAAACTTTAGATTTAATTTTATATTAATATATTTTCATATTATGGTTTAACTTTAGATTTGTTTTAATTATTAAAATATTTTCATGTTATGGTTTAACTTTAGAATTAGATATATACAACTTATTTTCCTATTATGGTTAAATTTCAGATTTAGTTTTATATGAACATATTTTTTTACTATGGTTAAGCTTAGATTTAGCTTTATGTAACATATTTTCCCATTATGGTTAAACTTTAGATTTAATTTTATATTAATATATTTTCATATTAGTTTAACTTTAGATTTGGTTTTAATTATTAACATATTTTCTATTTTGGTTAAACTTTAGAATTAGATTAATATTAACTATTTTCTTATTATTGTTAAATTTCAGATTTAGTTTTATATTGACATATTTTTCTGTTACATTAATGTTAACTTTAATTTTATATTAATATATTTTCCTGTTATGGTTTTAGATTACTTTTATATTAACTTTTTTATTATTATTACATTTAAGGTTTATTTTTTAATGCAAATGGAAAGTTTGAGTTGCTTTTTACACAAAAAATTTCTATCTACAAGTTGATAAATTATAAAATTCATTTCACTTACTAATTTTCTCTATGATGAAGATATTATTTTTTATTTATAATAGAAATTTTGTTATGTGCCACTTGATAAAAAATTTAACGTGTATAAATAGTCGCGATATCGTCTTCTCATAAGTATCATTTACTAAAATCATTTCATAAATCCTTTTTTATCAATTAGCCATGGAGAATAAGAAGACTAAAGGACGTCAAAAGATACAATGAAAAAAAATAGAAATGAAAAGGCCTTGTTAAGTTCATTTTCAAAGCGCCGTAATGGTTTGTTCAAAGCAGCGAATAATCTCGTAAAAGAATTTGATGTTGACATTGGAATAATAGTGTTTGCTCCTTGGTGTAAGCCTCAATCATTTTTTTCACCCTACAGCTGATGCAGTCATTTCTCGTTTTCAGAATCCTGATATGCAGTTAAGTGATGAAACTCACCTGGCCATGGTGTTTGCTCGAAATTCGGTGAATCAACTCGAAAAAAGCTTGAAGAACTTGACATCAAAGAAAAATTGAAAGTGATCGAACTAATTATCTTGACCAAATGACAGAAACTAGGCAGAAAGGTTGGTGGGAATCAATTGAGCAACTTAATGAAGATGAAGTGTCCAAGTTTGAAGCATGGTTGAATGTTGCTAGTTTTACTATGCACTACCGTTTGAATGGGATGTGAATCTTGTGGATTGTTAAGTTTGAATGAAATCACACATAAGTTATCTTAGGTTATCAAATCCAGGTTCAGGGTTTCGATTCAGGTTTTAGGATTTAGTTTTAAGAGTTCAGGATCAAGTCATGGTGTCACGACCCAAAAATGGGCGTGATGGCACTCGTCTTATCCCACCAAGACAAGTAAGCCTAAAACTCAACTATTACAATAAAAATGCGGAAAATTTACTATCAACTTACATTATACCCCAAAACCTGGTTGTCACGCGTACAAGCCTCTAAAGTATTACAATCGGATCAAAAGAAAATATGAGTCTCATATGATATTGTTTCTAGAGTAGAACAAAATCATAAACAAGAGTAAGGAGGGATGCTGAGATGACCAACAACTACCTCATAAAATCTCCAGGAAGCCTCGGAAAAGAAGAGAATATATCATAAAAGTCCGGGCTAGTAACCTACAAAAATTTGTAGAAGCAAGGGGTGAGTACCAAACCACACGGTACTCAGCAAGTAAACCTCTAAACACAAGCTAAGGGGATGAAATACGGGTACTCCTACCACTCCCAACCGAACCTCCACAACTACAACCTGCATTAACATCAACCCAACCTAACAGCTCACAGTTTACATAGCACATAGCTCAATAACAACAGTTAGACAAATTACATATCCTCAACAACAACACTTTAATAAATTACATATCCTCAATAACAATACTTTAACAAACTATATATCCGCAATAACAAGCTCAATATTGATCAATCACAAGTTCCGCAGAAAGGCAATCAGAAGATCAGCAAAACACGATATTAAATTCACTAATGATGAGTATGTGCAATGCAATGAAATGCAATGTCAAGTATAATGATGCATGTCTGACCTAGTGATACACACCCGCTGTCTCTCAGTCCGGGACCCATGGGGGACATATCTGTCCATGCATCTGTCGCGGCGCATGACACGACCCTCGATAATAGTAACCATCACGGCGCGTGATACGTCCCTCGAAATATAGTATCCATCGTGGCGCGCAATACGTCCCTCGAAATGGTACATCCTCTTAAGTACCCATTCTTTCTCAATGCACATAACACTTATCACAACAAATGCCTCAGTATAATGCAGATGAAAAGTTCACACATATAATGAGGAGATGACCGTTTTCATAACATCACGCAGTTCACAACCACACAAACATGAAGTTACATCAACAATGATTCAACAAGCCTTCAACCCTTTCTCAACACAACAGACATAAACAATTAATCACATTGCCTTTTGTTATCCCCATTCTTTTCATCATTAGAATTAATCAATGTGGACAAGTCAACCCATCACCAATCCCGTTACTCCCAACATATACACAAGGAATACACGCATTTCATACACTTAACAAGAGTTAGAAATCCACTTGCCTCAAATAGTCGAACAATGACTCCAAAACTTGAGCCTTCCTCTTTTGGTTGACTTCCAAACCAATAAAATCTATTCAAATAAATAACCACGATATGATTTTGAAACTAACAACATTCATATTGCTATATATCTAGCTTACACCCAAAACTCATCCAAATTTATAATAAAATTTCTAAATCTTTATTCCAACCAATTGATCAAATCTCATATTTTGAATTTCAATTTTAGGGTTAAATCTTAATTCTCCGAATAACATAATTATAATGATTTTTATTTATCATAATGCACCCACTATTTAACACATATCTCAATATATCAAAACTTGAATCCTAATATGATAATCAAATGAAAATAATTAAAGCCAAAACTAACTGCCCAACACATCAATGACGGACTACAAAACTATCTGCTGAAACCACTTATTTTCAATGTTCCAATTCATATTTATCGTTCCACTATTAATAATCCTAATCTTGGAGTAATCATTGTCCAATGATTAGGACTAATCATTGTCCAATGATTGAACCATAATACTAATACACATTTATAACCCCAAGTTCACATATTAGTATAAATTATACACGTTTTAACCTAAAATCTATTCTAGTTACACAAAAATTAATAGAAAGGATAAGAATAATTACCTTGACGCTTTGAGATGAAAATATTGATTTTATCTCCTTTTTCCTTTTCTTTTCTCCCTTTCTTTTCTTTTCTTCTCTGCGTTTTTTTCTCCAGAGATCGTTCTTTCTTTTTTCTTTTTTCTCACAGCCGTTTGCGGCTTCATTCATTTAGGGCTTTGCCCTTTTTTTATTATTATTTTGTTATTATTTGTTTATTTGATTTTTTTCCCTTTTTCATTATTCTTAGCAACCAAAATAATCCTTTATTAATTCTAAAAATATGTCACTCATTCTTGTAAATCATATAAATTATTTACAAAATCTACTAAAAAGGTTAATATTATAATGCTGGTTAAAATTTCTAAAATGACTAAGAGGATCATTACATTACCCACACTAAAAATCAAGTTCGTCCTCGAACATAAAGTAGGAGAAGGAAGAATAACTAACATGACCAAAAACTTAAGGTATGATTTTCAAAGTCGTGTTCATCTCTCCAAGTGATCAATTCATCTTTAGCACGTTCCATTAAATATCAACTACCAAGAACTGAAGTTTTGAATGAAACTTCGAAAGATTTACATATCACGCCATAAAACCAACCAATGAACCAATCTAAACTGAAACCCACTGGAACATAACACAATCATCACAACAAATCTTTTCTTACATAACAAGGATAACATTCTGAATCCATACCCACTACAATCTGAAGTGAACCTAGGTCAACGATCACATACACCTATTACAAAACCATCATAGACCTTATCATGATTCCCTTGTCACACCTAATCTTTTCATGAGATTAAACTATGAAAATCTGATCTTTAGACATCAAATACTCATCAAGGGTAATCAAACATATCTAATCCAATGAAGAACAAGACCAAGTAAGCACCCTACAAATGGTACACGCTAGGATGCAGAACCTTTTACAACACCGTCGGATAACCATAACTATTCATGAAATCTCTTTTGTGAGTTCCCATGAGCAAGGTTGTGCATATAAAAATAGTGATATATTTCTAATTTTTCAAACAACACCAAATATTTCATAACTTAAGTGAACAAGTCTAACCAAGGATCCTACCCTATCAAAAGGACATAAGAGGATCGGTACATCCGATCCACCACTAGGGATACACCCATAGAAGTGTCACTATTATTAAACTCTTCTTAACAAACAAATTAGCGCCTCCAAAATTTGCAAACTATGACTCCCTCTCTTTCCATTTAAGCATTTCATGAAAAATACAAGGCATACTTAAGACTGATAAGACTAATTTCATATCTAAAAGTACTATACCATCGAGATACAACCATTGAATCACACTCAATGTCAATTCCACTAAATTTTTGGATATCAAATTTCCACTTATATTCAAAATCATCATATACCTCATATCAATACTTAAGAAATTTGTGGTCACACCAATAATTCGAATACGTTAAGCTCATAACCTCTACTCACTATCAAATGCCTATGTAACGCATCATAACAATCTGTATCATCCAATCAACAAAGAAGTTTTGATCTTCTCAAATCCTCATTAGTTATGTAAAACTGTAAGTTCACACCGTTTAACAAAAATAAGTTACCTATGATAATATGAACAATCTACCTCGACATAACCACATATAATCTTTCCCACATCATTACTAGTCACCCAAACAAAACTCAATCTTTAGAAAAGTTGATGATAATTTCTAGTAAGTCTGTACTACTTCATATCTCATAATCATATGTAAACTCATAATTAAAAATTAATAAATTCTTCAAGTACAAATCAAGGGCTTATACAAGAGGTCTTTATTCCTTCACTTTTCTTACATTCTTCTCATGACAGAACTTTTTAAATACCTTGAACTCTTCAATACACAAAAACTTTTTCTTCTTTTTTTTTTTTAATTCACATACAAGTCATATTCTTTGTCCAACAACCCCTGACAATTTTTACCTTATCCTCTAAACCATAACATTATGTGAAACTCCCCTTGGGTATTAACAATCAAATGTAACCAAATTTTACTACTTGAAATTTTTTAAGTCCTTCCAAATGCTTCATACTCAATGCGATTGATTATTTCTCACCTTACCCATTCATACATTGACAAAACACGCCAACACAAACCTAAACTCATCATGAAAAGCTTCAATTTGAATCCAGTTGTGTAACTCAATATCCATCACTATTAGCTCATACCTTTAAGATTTTTATGAATTCACGTATCTTAGTTTATCATTGATCGCCTCTCCATTGATCTTATCATATCTTTCGCTAAAAAATTCAATCATACTTATTACGAAACTCAAAGCCACGAATAAACTTATCATCACACTCAAGTTGAACGTCTATACACTCATTTCTCAAATCTTATTCGTTTTTTTTTTTGGACCAATCTTGATAAATCTGTGACACTATTACCGTGACCAATGTAAAACGGATGAATTCATGTGTCTCAATCTAATTCTCAACCCATGTGAATATACTCTTTAGCACTTGCAATCAAAGAAAATATTCTTACTCTCACCTTTTTTCGAAGGCTACACTATATCAGCTAATTTTATTTTTTTTTTATTATGACTCTAGCTCCTTTAAATTCTATTCGAGCGGTGTTTCAACACCTCCTATAACTTTACTTGCAACCAGGCTACTCACCGAACTATAGCAAACCATAACATTATATACTCGCAAGTTGTCATTACTATACAAAAATCCATTTAACAAACTATCTTTGTCATATAGCTCATCCCAATCTCAATTTATCACAAACTCTTACTATCATTATGCTCGTTTAGCCCTTGCTATCACCATTAAGTAATCCTTGTCATTGCCATGACATCTTAAAACCAACTTTACCGATAAAATTCACAAGACTAACCCAATATCGTATGCACTTTTTAGTAAGATTTTCAATTCCCTTCGCACAAGTATACTCTCTGGGATTTCATTTACCCAAAAGCTTGCCATTATGGTATCTATCAATTTCCTTGGATCTTAAGATGAAATTATTGATCCTCATTTAGAACCCTCTAGATACACTTCTCAACTCAACACATTAATATCGTACTGAAGATCCACCACTAAATGCTTCCTTATAAATTATGCTTAGCTCAAACATCCGTAGTAACAAACTAGTTGGTTTCTCAAACCTTGAATTCAACACCAAATCAAATATTTGAACATATGATGCAACTAATAACTCTCTAGGTATTTATTATTCACACTTAACAATCAACATATCCATTTCATATACCACTAGTGCCATGTTGTGAACTCTGTTAAATCCACCACTAAAACACATCATACCTATATAGAGGATCGTATAAAAAAATAGCTCATACATATTATGACAACTTTGCTAACCGTGTTTTCTCAATTTACATTGTTCATTTTCTTACAATCATTTCAATTCGACCATTTTCAATTATCGAAATACATTCTTTTCATAAGTATATCACGTTCACCTTAGTATTAGGTCTAACATTCAAGTTATACACAACACACTAACTACTCACATGAGAAACTATGCACGAGTCATCACATAAATGAGAGTGAATGGAGTGAAGCGATGATAGTCAAAACTAAACCAAGTAAGCACGATTGAGATTCAAGAAGTGAAGATTTTTCTTAAAAGTCACTATAGCCTCTCAAAGATAACTACAGACGTCTCCGTACAGATCCTCAAGACTCTACTTAGACTCAGCTTGTACACACGTGAGACCTATGAACCTGGGGCTCTGATACCATTTTGTCACGACCCAAAAATGGGTGTGATGGCACTCGTCTTATCCCACCAAGACAAGTAAGCCTAAAACTCAACTATTACAATAAAAATGCGGAAAATTTACTATCAACTTACATTATACCCTAAAACCTGGTTGTCACGCGTACAAGCCTCTAAAGTATTACAATCGGATCAAAAGAAAATATAAGTCTCATATGATATTGTTTCTAGAGTAGAACAAAATCATAAACAGGAGTAAGGAGGATGCTGAGATGACCAACAACTACCTCACAAAATCTCCAGGAAGCCTCGGAAAAGAAGAGAATATATCATAAAAGTCCGGGCTAGTAACCTATAAAAATTTGTAGAAGCAAGGGGTGAGTACCAAACCACACGGTACTCAGCAAGTAAACCTCTAAACACAAGCTAAGGGGATGAAATACGGGTACTCCTACCACTCCCAACTGAACCTCCACAACTACAACCTGCATTAACATCAACCCAACCTAACAGCTCATAGTTTACATAGCACATAGCTCAATAACAACAGTTAGACAAATTACATATCCTCAACAACAACACTTTAATAAATTACATATCTTCAATAACAATACTTTAACAAACTACATATCCGCAATAACAAGCTCAATATTGATCAATCACAAGTTCCGCAGAAAGGCAATCAGAAGATCAGCAAAACACGATATTAAATTCACTAATGATGAGTATGTGCAATGCAATGAAATGCAATGTCAAGTATAATGATGCATGTCTGACCTAGTGATACACACCCGCTGTCTCTCAGTCCGGGACCCATGGGGGACATATCTGTCCATGCATCTGTCGAGGCGCACGACACGACCCTCGATAATAGTAACCATCGCGACGCGCGATACGTCCCTCGAAATATAGTATCCATCGCGGCGCGCGATACGTCCCTCGAAATGGTACATCCTCTTAAGTACCCATTCTTTCTCAATGCACATAACACTTGTCACAACAAATGCCTCAGTATAATGCAGATGAAAAGTTCACACATATAATGAGGAGATAAACGTTTTCATAACATCACACAGTTCACAACCACACAAACATGAAGTTACATCAACAATGATTCAACAAGCCTTCAACCCTTTCTCAACACAACAGACATAAACAATTAATCACATTGCCTTTTGTTATCCCCATTCTTTTCATCATTAGAATTAATTAATGTGGACAAGTCAACCCATCACCAATCCCGTTACTCCCAACATATACCACAAGGAAATACATGCATTTCATACACTTAACAAGAGTTTAGAAATCCACTTGCCTCAAATAGTCGAACAATGACTCCAAAACTTGAGCCTTCCTCTTTTGGTTGACTTCCAAACCAATAAAATCTATTCAAATAAATAACCACGATATGATTTCGAAACTGACAACATTCATATTGCTATATCTATAGCTACACCAAAAACTCATCCAAATTTATAATAAAATTTCTAAATCTTTATTCCAACCAATTGATCAAATCTCATATTTTCTGAATTTCAAGTTTAGGGTTAAATCTAATTCTCCAAATAACATAATTATAATGATTTTTATATCATAATGCACCCACTATTTAACACATATCTCAATATATCAAAACTTGAATCCTAATATGATAATCAAATGGAAATAATTAAAGCCGAAACTAACTGCCCAACACATCAATGGCGGACTACAAAACTATGTGCTGAAACCACTTATTTTCAATGTTCCAATTCATATTTATCGTTCCACTATTAATAATCCTAATCTTGGAGTAATCATTGTCCAATGATTAGGACTAATCATTGTCCAATGATTAGGACTAATCATGTCCAATGATTGAATCATAATATTATCACATTTATAACCCCAAGTTCACATATTAGTATAAATTATACACGTTTTAACCTAAAAATCTATTCCAGTTACACAAAAATTTAATAGAAAGGATAAGAATAATTACCTTGACGCCTTGAGATGAAAATATTGATTTTTCTCCTCCTTTTTCCTTTTCTTTTCTCCCTTTCTATTCTTTTCTTCTCTGCGTTTTTTTTTCCAGAGATCGTTTTCTTTTCTTTTTTTCTCACAGCCGTTGCGGCTTCATTCATTTAGGGCTTTGCCCTTTTATTATTATTATTTTTTATTATTTTGTTTATGTTT
Source organism: Solanum peruvianum (assembly GCA_027705065.1). Taxonomy (NCBI): domain Eukaryota; kingdom Viridiplantae; phylum Streptophyta; class Magnoliopsida; order Solanales; family Solanaceae; genus Solanum; species Solanum peruvianum. The sequence goes on from JAKWJD010001764.1 coordinate 53,569,978, forward strand.
TTTTTCCTTTTTTCATTATTCTTAGCAACAAAATAATCCTTTATTATTCTAAAAATTATGTCACTCATTTTGTAAGTCATATAAATTATTTACAAAATCTACTAAAAAGGTTATATAATAATGCTGGTAAAATTTCTAAAACGACTAAGATGATCATTACATTATCCACCAAAAATCAAGTTCGTCCTCGAACATAAGTAGGAGAAGAAAGAATAACTAACATGACCAAAAACTTAAGGTATGATTTTCAAAGTCGTGTTCATCTCTCCAAGTGATCAATTCATCTTTAGCACGTTCCATTAAATATCAACTACCAAGAACTGAAGTTTTGAATGAAACTTCGGAAGATTTACATATCACGCCATAAACCAACCAATGAACCCAATCTAAACTGAAACCCACTGGAACATAACACAATCATCACAACAAATCTTTTCTTACATAACAAGGATAACATTCTGAATCCATATCCACTACAATCTGAAGTGAACCTAGGTCAACGATCACATACACTATTACACAAACCATCATAGACCTTATCATGATTCCCTTATCACAACCTAATCTTTTCATGAGATAAACTATGAAAATCTGATCTTTAGACATCGAATACTCATCAAGGGATAATCAAACATATCTAATCCAATGAAGAACAAGACCAAGTAAGCACCCTACAAATGGTACACGCCTAGGATGCAGAACCTTTTAAATACCGTCGGATAACCATAACTATTCATGAAAGCTCTTTTGTGAGTTCCCATAAGCAAGGTTGTGCATATAAAAATAATGATATATTTCTAATTTTTCAAACAACACCAAATATTTCATAACTGAAGTGAACAAGTGTAACCAAGGATCCTACCCTATCAAAAGGACATAAGAGGATCGGTACATCCGATCCACCACTAGGGATACACCATAGAAGTGTCACTATTATTAAACTCTTCTTAACAAAAAATTAGCGCCTCATATCAATACTTAAGAAATTTGTGGTCACACCAATAATTCGAATACGTTAAGCTCATAACCTCTACTCACTATCAAATTCCTATGTAACGCATCATAACAATCTGTATCATCCAATCAACAAAGAAGTTTTGATCTTCTCAAATCCTCATTAGTTATGTAAAACTGTAAGTTCACACCGTTTAACAAAAATAAGTTACCTATGATAATATGAACAATCTACCTCGACATAACCACATATAATCTTTCCCACATCATTACTAGTCACCCAAACAAAACTCAATCTTTAGAAAAGTTGATGATAATTTCTAGTAAGTCTTACTACTTCATATCTCACAATCATATGTAACTCATAACTAAAAATTAATAAATTCTTCAACTACAAATCAAGGGCTTATACAAGAGGTCTTTATTCCTTCACTTTTCTTACATTCTTCTCATGACAGAAACTTTTTAAATACCTTGAACTCTTCATACACGAAAACTTTTTCTTCTTTTTTTTTTTTTGCTAATTCACATACAAGTCATATTCTTTGTCCACACAACCCCTGACAATTTTTACCTTATCCTCTAAAACCATAACATTATGTGAAACTCCCCTTGGGTATTAACTATCAAATGTAACCAAATTTTACTACTTGAAATTTTTTAAGTCCTTCCAAATGCTTCATACTCAATGCGATTGATTATTTTAATAATATAACAAGCATGTAAGTTGCTATCATTTTCATTAATAATATATGATCTAGTTTTTTATGTTATTTTCTCATTTAAATAAACGAACATTCATATCTCTTTTCGATTTTAGGTTTTAAAGATTATTTTTCAAATTCAACTCAAATGTTGTCAAACCTTATCATATGCATTATTATAATTAAATCAAAATATTTAATTGAACCAAACTTCTTTTGTTATTTGGTTTAGGATTATAACTTTTTTTAAAAATAATTTATCAATTGACTTTTTATATCATGTTCTATATCTATTATACTAGTGGAAAGTTGCTCATGCTCTACACGAGCCCAATGACTTAGTATTAAAAGTTGAATGCGCAATAATAATCAGAAGATTGTTGCATAGAACATGAAATTTGTCTAATTTATTTATAAATAACTATATAAAAAAACATAACATACAAATGTTGTCCCCAAAATTTAATAGAGCCTCAGTTACTCCATTTTTAAAACCATAATGTTGATTGTTGCATATTGGTTGTACCATTATCCTCACTATGCTATTAAGTACCTTTGTCTTTGCAGGTTGGTGCAACATATCTTGTTCAACCAAAATTGTTTAGGCTATTTTTCCCATTGTTTGGACTTGTTGAAATTACTTAATCCTCTAACTTTCTCAAGAGAGTGAATTATACTTTGTTTATATGAGCTAAAATGCTGAAACAAATATTCTTCAACAAATGACTTGATAATACGAATAAATATGCAAGATAATACGATAGTTGAAACAATAGAGACAACGTCAAACCTTATTTAAAATAACTCGCAATTCAAAATTTATTTATTAATGTTGTTTTCATTATATATATATATATATATATATATATATATATATATATATATATATATATATATATATATACAAATTCATAAATTTAATTATTTTAAATTATTTAAACTCGAGAAGCTTGCTAGTTAATTACCATCGAGGCGGGTCAAAATTTGGGTGTCAACAATCGTCCCTCCTTTTACTTGGATTGATGCAAGAAATCTGAGGAAAATGAAAATGACCAATCTAATTTTGACCGACCTCATCTTCATATTAAGCAAATGATTTTTGGTATGGACTTTAGGGATTAGGGTCGTACCCCAAAAAGGGTTTCCTATATATCTCAGGCTATATGAGAATTCTAGACACTTGTAGTTCGACACTCTCGAGTTAATGAACAATTTTTAAAGAATTCAAAAGTCATCTAGACACCGGATTATGAAAGGATCGAAATGCTCGGGAATGGGATTTGACAGTGAATGTTGGAACACAGCCGAGTTTTCAACATTGAACCCACCTACATATCCCTTAAATATTTAGAATCAGGCTGCTTGTGGTTCGACTCGATTATTTGAAAAGGAAATCTATTATGCTAGATTAACCTTTGGCTCTAGACAAGTGACAAAATAAGTCAATTATGAAAATGAGGCTTGTAACCTCTTAGCCATGAATGTGGAGCTATTGACACCCATAGGTAAGAACTTACACAGACATAATTTCCAAAACTCTTGGCACCTTGTCACTCAGATTGGAAACTTGCTTCCGGTAGACACCGAAATTCCTAAGAGTTTGACACTCCTCTTTGGACTGTGTCCCAGTTCGCTGCTGAGAAAAGTTCCACGTTGTGATGCATCCCTTTTGATGTTGTCCACACCTGTATTTTTAGAGAATTCATCCTTTCGGATGCTCTCGACAAAGACGTGTTGAAACTTAGTTGTTCTCCTTCTTCATTTGACGTCACCTTGATCGGTTCGACGTAAAGCAAATAAAGCTTATGTCTTATGTTTGCAGCGTAATCTTCAATGTACTCTTCATTTGATGTCAACATAAAGGAAAGTTTATGCGGTGCTAATACTTCTCTTGATGTCATCTTCGATGTTCTTCTTGATGTTTGCTTTTATAACAGAATGCAGTTGGTGCTGATGGCTAAATATTTCTCTTGGGATGCATGATTTCCATTTTTTGTAGTACATGCCTTCTTGTGGGGCATGAATATCTTCCCGCGATACGTAAATTTCTGCAAGGCATGAAATCCTCTCGCGATGCATAAATTTCAACGAGGCATGGAATCTTCTCGTGATGCATAAAATGCTGCGAGGTATTAAATCTTCTCGCGATGCATACATTTCTATGAGATATTAAATCTTCTCGCAATGCATAAATTTCTGCGAGGTATGAAATCTTGTCGCGACTCTTGGAATTAACTCGCGATGCATGATCATTCGCGATGCATGAATATTGACTCACGATGCATGATTTATCGTGATGCAGGGATATTGACTCGCGATGCATGGATATTGCCTCGCAATGCATGATCTTCTGCGATGCATGGATATTGACTCGCGATACATTATCTTCCGCTATACATGAGTATTGACTCGCGATGCATGATCTTCCGTGATGCATGAATATTGACTCGCATTGCATGATCTTCCGCGATGCATGAATATTGACTCGCGATGTCATTTTTGAAACCAAATGAAGATAGTGTTTTGAACGAGCTACATAGTGATCTTCTGGCTGTCTTCTGGATAATCATATCATCACAATTGATAATAGCTATAAAACGACTTTCCAGATAGTGTATTGTCTTGATCGTCAATAAAATAAGTGACCCCTCCGGGTAATGTATAGTATCATATCTGACATTATGATGCAAATGATGTCCTTTACGGCAATCGTAAACTCTTCCTTGAGATTTTCGCTTGATTCCTTCGAATCCAGCTGGATGTTCCTTGACAACTTAGTGTTGTTGGAAATCGAATGAAATAAACAAATCATATTCCCAAGAATCCGACATAAGCGATACAAAATGCTTCCTGCTTCTAGGAAAACTATTGATTCTGGTATAGTTTTCTCCTCCTTTGACTTCTCTATATTAATCCATCGGAAAAATTTACTGATTTCAGAACAAAGCTATTAACCTGCATCCACATAAAAATTGTTAGTTTTAAAATAGACTGATCTTTGTCGATTCCTTCAGTTGTCTGCTCCTCGTCCTGCTATCTTCGATTGATTTCCCGATCTCCCAACTCTTGATAGATGAAAAAAAAATTTATGTCAAAACAAATGGAACATAAAAGGAAAATTCTAAGAAAAATATATTTTTGCAAAGTAGTACTTTGGAAAAGGTCATTGTTAAGTGTCATGTCACGTTAGACTTAGTGAACTTCTGAGCCTGATGCTTGGAGGTATATCTGATTATTCACTGGGTAGCATTCGGAGTCACTACAAACTGTCGATAAACCAGTTGAAATTTTGAGGCCATCCTCAAAATTTAGTCCCAGATAATGTTTTGGTTACCTTCAACTGTCGGTAGTAAATCATGGAATTTTCGAGATCCTCTTGAAAATTCTGTCCAAGGTGCAAATTTTGAAGTATCTTCAGTCTTGACTTGTTGAGGGAGAACCTTCTTCTCGAGAATTTTTGAGTTCCTCTTAAAAATTATCTCCTAGTTTCTATTGTAAAGAGGAATAGAAATCTTGCAGGAGATATGACCGAACCCTTGTGGCGCCTACATATCCCTTAAGGCAGGAATCAGGTCAAACGTAGTTCCCCCCTCAAAGGTTGAAAAAATAAGAAATTTACAAAGAAACCGACCGAGGCCGACACAGGACGCCTACGTATCTCATTCTTGAGAATTCAGGTCGAACGTAGTTCAAACACAAAGAAATATTAAAAGGGATAAATGGGTGACCGAGGCCGACACAGGCCTCTTACGTATCTCATTCTTGAGAATTCAGGTCAGACGTACTTCATTACAAAGGGATAAAAATTTAAGCAAAACAAATACAGCAAACAAAATGATTACAAGCAAAAAACAAAAATGCAAACCAAAGCTTCACACGTAGTATCTCTTTACAGCATCCGAGTTGATTGGTTTCGGCCATACGGTGTCATCCATCTCCGACAAGACCAAAGCACCTTCGGATAATACCTTGCGAACCATTTAGGGTCCTTGCCAATTTGGTGCAAATTTTTCTTTGTATTCGTCTTGATGATGGAAAATGCGCTTAAGGACCAACTAACCAACTTCAAAAATTCTAGCTCTTACTCTCTTGTGAAAAGCACGAATCATTATCTGTGGATATATTTGACCATGACAAACAGCGACCTTTCTCTTCTCGTCGATCAAGGTCAACTGATCAATTCGCTTGCTAACCCATTCAGCATTACTCAACTCAACTTCTTGGATAATTCTCAAGGATGGTATTTCAACTTCGGCGGGTATGACTGCTTCTGTCCCATACACTAGCAAGTACGGAGTAGCTCCAGTCGATGTTCTATAGATCGTTCAATAAACCAATAAAGCATATGACAACATCTTCCTCATCCATCAGAATCTGATGATAACCTGCGTAGCAATCCACAAATGACTGCATTTCATGCCTAGCCAGTTATCAATCAAAATATGAATATTTGGCAACGGAAAATTATCCTTCGGGCTAGCTTCGTTGAGATCCCTATAGTTGACACAAATCTTGATTTTCCCATCTTTCTTGGCAACCGAAACAACATTGGCTAACCAAGTTGGGTATTGTGTCAATTTCATCAATCTAGATTTTATTTGCTTGGTGATCTCTTCTTTGATCTTTGAACTTAGTTCAGGCTTGAACTTCCGAGCCTTTTGCTTCATTGGATCGAACCCCGGGTTAATTGGCAGTTTATGAGATACGACATCGGTACTCAGCCCTTGCATGTCACCGACTTTCCAAACGAACACATCAATATATTCAGTAAGCAAATGAATCAGGCCTTCTCTCTGAGTTTCATTTAGGTGGATGCTTTATCATTTTTCTTCTTCGTCTTCATGTCATCATCTGTGGGGATGTACCCCAAACCATATTGGCTCCCTTAACAAGGATCGAAACAGGCTCAATAATTCCTTGGGAATTTCTTCCCAATTCAAAACCTAGTAAGCAGTTAAACACACATATCGCGTTCTAAAACATACAGGGGAACCCTTTTGTGCCAAGGGTAGACCTAGCGTATTTGAATGATGTACGTGTGAATTTAAACAAAATAAACAATTCCCCCAAAATAAATTTCACTAGTGAATAATAATGTTCACAAAGGAAAAATAAAGGATTAAATATTATATAAAAACACCCATGCAGGGGCCATTCGAAAGTGTAATAAAGGTAGGACCACGCAGGGTCTAAAAACAACGTAAATACATATAAAAAAACCCACGCAGGGGGAAGTCCACTATGCCTCTCCAGATGATCCTGCTCCGTCGTTGTTCCCCATAGTCTTGTATTGCTGAAACATATATCTTAACATTAGCAAAACCCTTAACCGAGACGTCCTTTGTCTTCCAAGGTTTCGTATCGCATCCTCTCAATTTTCTCCTTGATCCAGGTATCGAAATCATCATAACCACGCCTCAGTCTTTCAACCTCTTGAGTCACCCTCTCAAGAGTATCTTGGTTATCGACAAACTTAGTGTACACCTCTTGGGCCTTTTTCTTTACCTCTTGTAGATCGGCCACTGCTTTGACTTCTCTGTCCGTCACGCTGCGAAAGCTACGAGGGATTTGAGAGGAGATGTTTTGTATGTTCTTCAGCCATTCTTTGAAACCCTTGTCATATCCAGCATTGAATCGGTCAGGGGCGATGGTGCCTTTATCCATACACTTGAAACTTTTCCATTCTCTAAACATTTCAGTCGAGTCGTGCACTCTATCATCTCCAATATCGTACACATAAGCACCATAGTACTCTTCTTTTCGTACCATTTATCTCCTCTCTAACTGTCGCAAGACTCGAAAGAGTGCATAAGGGTGAATTCCCCAAATACCTGGTAGAGGAAGAACAACCTGTGCGGCTCTCCACGATGACTTCTTTGGAGATGAAACAGTGAAGCATCCCTTGGAGATCTTCTTCTCTCAACTCGGAGAAAATTTGATCCCATCTCCCCCTTGTTCTCCTATTGTCCATATTTGCCCAGTACAACATGTCGTTCAAATCTTTAAGGGTGTTCTTGTAGTCAAGAGTATGCAGCTGTCGAGTCCCAGTACCCTTCGCCAAATGGCTGAGGATCCACCACTAAAGGAGCAAATTGGATCCTTGGAAGTATGGATGCCCCTTTCTACATTTTCCCACGGCTCGATACATATCGGACAGGATGACCGGAGCTATAGGGTAGTATTTTGTTGTCCCTTGGTTTTCATACCCTTTGAGCAAGGTCTGTATGATTTTTATAACTCGGGTATTGATACTCAAACTTGGACCATGAGGGAAGACCATTGTTCCCAATAACGCCACAGCAAATGCTAGAGGACAAATTGAAAGACCATTCTTTGGCTATCCCAATATCCCGTAAGGACCTCAATTAGTTTTGGACAACCTTTCATATTGATTAATTCTATTAACACACCCACGTATTTGTTGAGGGTTCTTCTATGATTTCCGTCGAGATTGTCATACCACATTGTGAGTTGAGGTGGCGCTGCTATGACCATATCAAACTTTGGGAAACGATTCATATCTACAAAACAGAAACTTAGTTAGGTTTTACCCACCCCCAAATTGGTTTTCACGCGTATATCATTCAAATGTTAAATAATATGATGTATCGTGAGGTCAAAGACCTTAGACACGATTTTGGTGGTTTTCTACTAAATGGACTTAATATATTTTGGGTATTAAGCCATCTTAGGCTCATGCTTAATTTTTGGTTTTGGTTTTGCTCTAACCTAGTCTTACTAGAATAGTTTTCAAATTGACGGTCACCCGAGGCGAACAAACATCGGGGTGAAGTCTACCAAACAACGTCGAATGACAGCATTTCAACTATTTTTTTGATATTCCAAATGAATTCTTTGTGTATTTCTGAAAGAAGCCATGGAAATCCACGTAACTTCCGTTTCCTTATGCATACTACTTGCCGTTTGGCGGAAGAATGTCATGGAAATGCAAAAAATTTAAAACTAAGGTAAACTAAACAACTAAATAATTTATCGCAAATAGCCAAATAACGTTAGTTTTAAGGCTAGAATCATCCTATTCCCCAGCAGAGTCGTCATTTCTGTTTTATTCGAAGAAGAAAAAATATTTTTTGTTTTATAAGTTTTCGATTTTTTAGGAGTCGCCACTTAATTTTTGAGAAAAAATAAGAAAACCTTTATTTTCAAAAGACTTAAACAAATAAAAATCATTTGAAAACACGAAAGGGGTTCGGACATTCATATTGTATTTTAGGAAGGTGTTTAATGCACTAAAATACCCGTTAAGTATGGTTTTCCGGCAACTAACTATCTGGCCAAAAATTATTTAAAATAAAATTATTTAGAATTGCTTGGGAAATAAAACTTAATTTTATTTAAGTAAAAGTATCTAACTTGCCAAAATTTGTTATTTCCTAAAACATTACGGCATTCTACGGGGATTGAATTTTTTTAACTTTTAAACTAATAGCTCATAGATATAAGCAAATAGACAATAAGACAAAGGGAGGGAGATAGGGAGAGAGAGGGAGGGAGACATTGGGTCCAACCCGGGTTATCTGTCTGTCTGGACCGGTATTTGGACCCTCCTATTTTTGGATTTTGACCTGTTTGACTTTTTGGATTTTCAACCCACTTTTCTTTTGTACCTGTCCTAAGCAAAGCAAATAATAATACAAGAATAAATATAAAAATAGGAAAAATAAAAAGGCTTATGCCCGAAAATAAACCAAATACAAAAACGCATAAAATAAAAGGGGGTCTTCTAGTCCAACTCCTTCGGCTTTCTTAGTTGCTTCCGAAATTTTTCCTTTCCGGATCTGTCCGTCATTCATGATTGGCTGACTCGAAGAAGGAAATCGAGTCTCAATGACTCTCACGAGGTTCAAGCGAGGGGAGCTCAAGGTGAACTCAAACGAATTTCCCATGCAATAAAATAGATAAAGTATATAATTAATCTTCGCAATAATTCGATAAAAGCGAAATTCATTACAATAATAGAATACCACAAAAAAAAAATCAACATCAATTCTGGGTGTCACATAATTCATGCGCTTCAAATGATGTCAGATGGAAAATTCCAATTTTTCACATCATGGATAAGCTGGAACAATATAACCCTTCTATAGAGAACTGTAACGACCGGTTTAGTCGTTTTGAGCAGCAGATTTTATTTCTGGAAAAGCTGTCTCTGAGACGACGGAACCCACGATGGACCGTCATGGGTACGACGGACCGTCGAGGGTGTCTCGTTCCAAAACACTTAGAATTCTGAAATTTGGGTACTGAAATCGACTCTCTGAACTTTGTGACGGACCTGCAGGACGGACCATCGTGGGCACGACGGACCGTCACAGACTCTTCAAGGAAATTGAGTCTCTGATCGTTGCGACAGATATGCAGGACGGACCGTCACAGCCATGACGGACCGTCACAGGTTGCGTAATCCCAAGCTGGGTCAGATTTCTGGTTAAGTTTTAAAGGGGCGTTGGACTATTCCTGTTATAATTATAAATTTCGTGGGTTAATATTAATAACTCAATTTCTTAGGGGATAAAAGAGGTAACCTTGAGTTAATTAGTGGGTTACTATTGTTATCTTTTATACCTAATTATATGCTAATTAGGGTAAAAGAAAAAGGGTTTGAATAAGAAAAATAGATTGAACAAAGAGAGAGAGAGGAGAAGAAACGCTGCTTTGAGGATTTGCTTGCTTGATCACTAATCATCGGTGGAGGTAGGTTATGGTTTATGCTATACGTAGTAAACTCTTAATAGCGAATGATATGTGTTAGTAGTATTGTAAACCCTTCTATATGCTTAATTGTATGCTTGCATTGATGTGATTATATAATTGTGATAAAATAAGCATGAAGAAGCTATTGAATCCTAAATCTTGAAAGAAACCCTAATCTACCTTGTTAATGATGATGCCTTTGGTAATAAAGAAGGCTTGATGAACGAAAGTAGTGAGATTAGGGGATCGGGTGCCACGTTCCGGTACCAGGATAGAAATAGAAGATTGGGTGCCACGTTCCGGTGCCAGGATAGAATAAGGATCGGGTGCCACGTTCCGGTACCAGGATAGAAATAGAGGATCGGGTGCCACGTTCCGGTACCAGGATAGAATGAGGATCGGAGTGCCACATTCCGGCACCAGGATAGAATATAGATCGGAGTGTCACGTTCTGACACCAGGATAGTATATGGATCGGAGTGTCACGTTCCGACACCAGGATAGTATATGGATCGGGTACCACATTCCGGTACCAGGATATAATGAGGATCGTAGTGTCACGTTCCGACACCAGGATAGTATATGGAGCGGAGTGTCACGTACCGACACGAGAGAATCAAAGATAATGAATCTTGAAAGATGTCAATATGCTCAATGTAATGAACCTAATTCCCAAATGAGTATGGTATTGAGGCTTGAGTCCTCATGGATGAATTTGGTGATACTTATTGATGATTATAGTACTTGTTATTGCTACATGTTGAGCATTGTAGTTGATTTATGATATTAACTGATATATACTGTTTTCTCTTTTGATTTGGCCGATGATACCTACTCAGTACTTGTGTTTTGTACTGACCCCTACTCGTATGTTTCTTTCTTTGTATTTGTGGAGTGTAGCAAACGTGCCGTCGTCTTCAACTCAACAGTAATTCTAGCCAGTCTTCAGTACACCGGATTTCAGGGTGAGCTAATGCTTCTAGCTTGGACTGGATCTTCTTCTTCATGTCTTGATGCCTTGAACTTCTGACATGGACTAGCTTTTTATTTATTTTTAGTTCTTAGACATTCTTAGTTTAGTAATTTGGGGATAGATGTTCTTGTGATGATGACTTCCAGACTTTGGGGATAATAATAGTTGTTGAATTTTTAGAAGTTATTGAAATGATTTTATTAATGAGTTTAAGTCTTCCGCATTGTATTTTGTTAATTATGGTTGAAATTGGGGTTTAGATTGGTTGGTTCGCTCACATAGTAGGATAAGTGTGCGTGCCAGTCGCGGCTCGGTTTTGGGTCGTGACAAACTTGGTATCAGAGCATTAGGTTCGTTGGTCTCATCACACAAGAACGAGTCTAGTAGAGTCTTAAGGAGTAGTAGGGGGACGCCTTTACTTTTCTTTGAGAGGCTATAAGACTTTAGGAAAATTCCATTCTTTCATTCTTTCTTTCGTGCTACTACTTGAGTACAATTGGTATCTACGTTATACAAATTGGTGTCTGACCATCTTCACTCTATTTCGCAGATGGTTAGAACTAGAGCAACGACTGCACCAACACCAACACCGGCAAGACAAAAAACGTCTAAGCCAGCCACTGGGGCTGTAGCTCGAAGGGGAGTAGTGGAGAGAGGCCGTGGAAGAGGTCGTGGAAGGACGTCCTCTAGAGGAAGAGGACAATCGCCTAGCCCATCTGGTACTAGGGCGGTGACTCCTCCACCGACTGAGGAAGTTATAAGAGAGGGTGAGGAAGGGGAGAATGAACAAGTGCAGAACGAGGAATTGCCACCCCAACCTACCCCAGAGATGATCAATCAGGTTCTTGCTTATCTTAGCGGGTTATCTGATCAGGGCCAGACACCTCCAGTGTTTTATACACCAGCACCTCAGGTTCCGGAGGTACAACATGTGGCTACTGTGGCTCCCTGCATGGATGCCTCATTGGAAATAGGCACGTTCCCACGTCTGACTACAGGGCCTATAATGACAAATGATCAGCATGAACTTTTCAGTAAATTCTTGAAATTGAAACCCCCAGTCTTCAAGGGTGCTGAATCTAAGGATGCTTACGATTTTCTGGTTGACTGTCATGAGCTACTACACAAGATGGGTATAGTAGTACGGTTTGGTGTTGAGTTCGTGAGTTATCAGTTTCAAGGGAACGCCAAAATGTGGTGGCGGTCACATTTTGAATGTCAACCAACAGAGGCACCACCTATGACTTGGGCATCATTCTCTAGCTTGTTTATGGAGAAGTATATCCCCCAGACTTTGAGGGATAGTAAAAGAGATGAGTTCTTGAGCCTAGAGCAAGGTAGGATGTCGGTTACCGCATATGAGGCTAAGTTTCGTTCATTATTCAGGTATGCCACCCAACTGTATTATTTGATCCTGGCTCCACATTTTCATATGTATCTTCCTCATTTGCTACTGGTCTTAATTTACCTTGTGAATTGCTTGACTTACCTATTCGTGTGTCTACTCCGGTGGGTGAGTCTGTGATAGTTGAAAAAGTATATAGGTCTTGTCTGGTGACTTTTGTGGGGAGCAATACTTATGTAGACTTGGTTATCTTAGAAATGGTTGATTTTGATATAATTCTGGGTATGACTTGGCTTTCTCCGAATTTTGTAATTTGGATTGTAATGCTAAAACTGTGACGTTAGCCAAGCCTGGGACAGATCCGTTAGTGTGGGAGGGTGACTACACTTCCACACCGGTTCGTATCATCTCCTTTCTTCGTGCTAAGAGAATGGTTAGCAAAGGGTGTTTAGCTTTCTTGGCACATCTCAGGGATTACACTACCCAAGTACTTTCAATTGAGTCGGTTTCGATAGTCCGTGAGTTTTTGGATGTGTTCCCTGCAGACCTTCCTGGTATGCCACCGGATAGGGATATCGACTTTTGCATTGATCTAGAACCGGGTACTCGCCCCATTTCTATACCCCCTTATAGAATGGCTCCCGCGGAGTTAAGAGAGTTAAAGGCCCAACTTCAAGGTTGTTAAGTAAGGGTTTCATTAGACCAAGTGCATCCCCTTGGGGTGCTCCGGTATTATTTGTGAAGAAGAAGGATGGGAGTTTTCGGATGTGCATAGACTACAGACAACTAAACAAGGTAACTATTAAGAACAAGTATCCCATTCCTCGCATTGATGACTTGTTCGATCAGTTACAAGGTGCTTGTGTCTTCTCTAAGATTGACTTGAGATCCGGTTATCATCAATTGAAAATACGGGCAACGGATGTGCCAAAGACTACTTTTCGAACTAGGTATGCGCATTACGAATTTGTGGTAATGTCTTTTGGTCTTACGAATGCCCCTGTTGCTTTCATGAGCTTGATGAACGGGATTTTTAAGCCATATCTGGATCTCTTTGTGATCGTATTTATTGATGATATACTGATATACTCAAAGAGTAAGAAGGAACATGAGGAGCATTTGAGAATGGTATTAGAGTTGTTGAGGAAGAAAAAGCTTTACGCCAAATTCTCCAAGTGTGAGTTTTGGCTAGATTCAGTGTCCTTCTTGGGGCACGTGGTTTCTAAGGATGGAGTGATGGTGGATTCTTCTAAGATTGAGACGGTGAAGAATTGGGTAAGACCTACTAATGTGTCAAAAATAAGGAGCTTTGTTGGTTTAGCTAGCTACTACCGCCGATTTGTAAAGGGATTCTCTTTTATTGCTTCCCAATTGACGAACTTGTCTAAGCAGAATGTTCCATTTGTATGATCGGATGAATGTGAGGAAAGCTTTCAGAAACTCAAGACCTTGTTGACTACTGCACCAATTCTTACCTTGCCAGTAGAGGGTAAGAACTTCATCGTTTATTGTGATGCATCCTATTCTGGTTTGGGTGCAGTGCTAATGCAAAAGAAGAATGTGATTGCTTATGCTTCGAGGCAATTAAAGGTGCATGAACGTAACTATCCGACCTATGATTTGGAGTTGGCTGCGGTAGTATTTGAACTAAAGCAATGGAGGCACTATCTGTATGGGGTTAAGTGTGAAGTCTATACGGATCATCGTAGCCTACAGTATGTCTTTACTCAGAAAGATTTGAATTTGAGACAGAGGAGATGGATGGAACTACTGAAGGACTACGATATCACTATTCTGTATCATCCGGAAAAAGCTAATGTTGTGGCAGATGCTTTAAGTAGAAAGGCAGGAAGCATGGGAAGTCTAGCTCACTTGCAAGTTTCTAGACGACCATTGGCTAGAGAAGTTCAGATTCATGCTAATGACCTTATGAGGTTGGAAGTAAATGAGAAGGGAGGATTTTTGGCTTGTGTGGAAGCAAGATCTTCTTTTCTTGACAAGATCAAGGGAAGACAGTTTGATGATGAGAAACTAAGTCGAATTCAAGATAAAGTGTTGCGAGGCGAGGCTAAGGAAGCAAAAATCGATGAGGAAGGTGTTTTGAGAATTAAGGGAAGGGTATGTGTACCCCACGTCGATGATTTGATCCACACTATTCTTACAAAGGCTCATAGTTCTGGATATTCTATACACCCTGGTGCAACCAAGATGTACCGTGACCTAAAGCAACACTTTTGGTGGAGTAGAATGAAGCGCAACATTATTGATTTTGTTGCCAAATGTCCAAATTGTCAACAAGTAAAGTGTGAACACCAGAGGCCCGAAGGAACACTTCAGAGAATGACCATTCCTGAATAGAAGTGGGAGAGAATCGTAATGGACTTCGTAGTTGGTCTTCCAAAGACAATGGGCAAGTACGACTCTATTTGGGTGATTGTTGATAGGCTAACTAAGTCTGCTCACTTCATTCCGGTCAAAGTGACTTACAATGCAGAGAAGTTGGCCAAAATCTATATCTCAGAAATTGTTCGATTGCATGGAGTTCCACTCTCCATCATATCAGATAGAGGTACGCAGTTTACTTCTAAGTTTTGGAGAACATTGCATGCGGAAGTAGGCACTAGGTTGGACCTTAGTACTGCATTTCACCCTCAGACTGATGGTCAGTCTGAGCGAACGATTCAAGTGTTGGAGGATATGCTTCGTGCATGTGTGATAGAATTTGGTGGTCATTGGGATTGCTTCTTACCCTTAGCGGAGTTTTCATACAATAATAGCTATCACTCCAGTATTGACATGGCCCCATTTGAAGCATTGTATGGGAGGAGATATAGGTCTCCCATTGGTTGGTTTGATGCATTTGAGGTTAGACCTTGGGGTACTGATCTGTTGAGGGATTCATTGGAGAAGGTGAAAGCGATTCAAGAAAAGCTTTTAGCGGCTCAAAGTAGACAAAAGGAATATGCGGATCGAAAGGTTAGAGACTTGGAGTTCATGGAGGGTGAACAAGTCTTGCTGAAGGTTTCACCCATGAAAGGGGTGATGCGGTTTGGTAAAAGGGGTAAGCTAAGTCCAAGGTATATTGGACCATTTGAAGTACTAAAGCGAGTAGGGGAGGTGGCTTATGAATTAGCCTTGCCTCCAAGGCTGTCAGGAGTGCATCCGGTATTTCACGTGTCTATGTTGAAAAGATACCATGGGGATGGAAACTACATCATTCGTTGGGATTCGGTTCTGCTTGATGAGAATTTGACTTATGAGGAGGAACCTGTTGCTATTCTAAATAGAGAAGTTCGCAAGTTGAGGTCGAGAGAGATTGCATCCATCAAAGTTCAATGGAAGAATCGACCAGTTGAAGAGGCCACTTGGGAGAAGGAGGCCGATATGCAAGAAAAATACCCACATCTGTTTACAGATTCAGGTACTTCTTTCCGCCCTTGTTTCTTTTCTTGTGATCGTTCGAGGACGAACGATGGGTAAATTGGTATCTATTGTAACGACCGATTTAGTCGTTTTGAGCAGCAGATTTTATTTCTGGAAAAACTGTCTGAGACGACGGAACCCATAACGGACCGTCATGGGCACAACGGACCGTCGAGGGTTGTCTCGTTCCAAAACACTTAGAATTTTAAAATTTGGGTACTGAAATCGACTCTCTGAACTTTGTGACGGACCTGCAGGACGGACCGTCGTGGGCACGACGGACCGTCACAGACTCTTCAAGGAAATTAAGTCTCTGATCGTTGTGACGGACCTGCAGGACGGACCGTCACAGCCATGACGGACCGTCACAGGTTGCGTAATCCCAGGCTGGGTCAGATTTTTGGTTAAGTTTTAAAGGGGCATTTTGGACTATTCCTTCTATAATTATAAATTTCGTGTGTTAATATTAATAACTCAATTTCTTGGGGGATAAAAGAGGTAACCTTGAGTTAATTAGTGGGTTACTATTGTCATCTTTTATACTTAATTATATGCTAATTAGGGTAAAAGAAAGAGGGTTTGAATAAGAAAAATAGAAAGAACAAAGAGAGAGAGAGGAGAAGAAACGCTGCTTTGAGGATTTGCTTGCTTGATCACTAATCATCGGTGGAGGTAGGTTATGGTTTATGCTATACGTAGTAAACTCTTAATAGCGAATGATATGTGTTAGTAGTATTGTAAACCCTTCTATATGCTTAATTGTATGCTTGCATTGATGTGATTATATAATTGTGATAAAATAAGCATGAAGAAGCTATTGAATCCTAAATCTTGAAAGAAACCCTAATCTACCTTGTTAATGATGATGCCTTGGTAATAAATAAGGCTTGATGAACGAAAGTAGTGAGATTAGGGGATCGGGTGCCACGTTCCGGTACCAGGATAGAAATAGAGGATTGGGTGCCACGTTCCGGTACCAGGATAGAATGAGGATCGGGTTCCACGTTCCAGTACTAGGATAGAAATAGAGGATCGGGTGCCACGTTCCGGTACCAGGATAGAATGAGGATCGGAGTGCCACGTTCCGGCACCAGGATAGAATATAGATCGGAGTGTCACGTTTCGACACCAGGATAGTATATGGATTGGAGTGTCACGTTCCGACACCAGGATAGTATATGGATCGGGTACCATGTTCCGGTACCAGTATAGAATGAGGATCGGAGTGTCACGTTCTGACACCAGGATAGTATATGGAGCAGAGTGTCACGTACCGACACGAGAGAATCAAAGATAATAAATCTTGAAAGATGTTAATATGCTCAATGTAATGAACCTAATTCCCAAATGAGTATGGTATTGAGGCTTGAGTCCTCATGGATGAATTTGGTGATACTAATTGATGATTATAGTACTTGTTGTTGCTACATGTTGAGCATTATAGTTGATTCATGATATTATTTGATATATACTGTTTTCTATTTTGAGTTGGCCGATGATACCTACTCAGTACTTGTGTTTTGTACTGACCCCTACTCGTATGTTTCTTTCTTTGTATTTGTGGAGGCAGCAAACGTGCCGTCGTCTTCAACTCAACAGTAATTCTAGCCAGTCTTCAGTACACCGGATTTCAGGATGAGCTAATGCTTCTAGCTTGGACTGGATCTTCTTCTTCATGTCTTGATGCCTTGAACTTCCGGCATAGACTAGATTTTTATTTATTTTTAGTTCTTAGACATTCTTAGTTTAGTAATTTGAGGATAGATGTTCTTGTGATGATGACTTCCAGATTTTGGGATAATAATAGTTGTTGAATTTTAGAAGTTATTGAATTGATTTTATTAATGAGTTTAAGTCTTCCGCGTTGTATTTTGTTAATTATGGTTGAAATATTGGGGTTTACATTGGTTGGTTCGCTCACATAGTAGGATAAGTGTGGATGCCAGTCGCGGCTCGGTTTTGGGTCGTGACAAGAACACATCACCATACTCGAGAATAAATGTTATCACAGCAAGCCGAAAAATAATACGACAAAATCAAGGAATAACTAAGGGGTCAAAACCCCACTTAGCAGGGGGAGGGAAAACAAGCAAGTATAATTGGCTTAGGATAGAAATGACACATCTTTAGACACACTAATTCAAATTGAGAGAATATATATGAACTAAGCACTTGATAAAAGAAAAAATTAAGATAAAAACTAAAAAAAACGTTATATAACTGCAATGGGGTTTACTAACGAGAGACAATTCACCTGGAAAGTAAACACAAACTAAATTTGAAGCTCTGTAACAGTGTCGCTATAAATTACTAACAAAACCAAGCATGGAGATTACAGCGAAATGAGAACACACAAATATTAAAACCATGGAATACACGAAAAAAAACCTTTTTTAAGTTAAAATAAAATATGCATATATTTACAGTATCGAGTCAAATACCATGCCAGATTCTATTGGAATACGAAAGAAAATAATTTAACATGATGGCAAGATATTAGTCTAACAGTGAATAAATTCTAGATATTAGTCTAACACGCAAGGAAAATTGAGCTCACTTACTTAGACAAAAAAAATGATGGCATGCTAATATTTATAGAGAATGTTATACATAAAAGGATAAAGGGTCTTTAGCATTTTTTTTTTTATTATAGAGAAACTATTTCATCCAAATGGCAAGTTTCTTGCTAAAAACGTTTAAAATATGCAGAGATTCGCCCAAAGTTGAGCCAGAAGACGGAACAAAGAGAGAGGGACGATAGCATCTTTCACGTTGACGCCGTGTATCAACATCATCTAGAGCTTCTCTCTCGCATAGCCGTTGACGTTGTCGTCTAGCAAAATGTCTCAAAGATGGTGTGAATAGCTGTCTCATCACGCGTTTCTCACACGTTAAAGAAGAAGAAGAAGAAGAAGAAGAAGAAGAAGAAGAAGAAGAAGAAGAAGAAGAAGAAGAAGAAGAAGAAGAAGAAGAAGAAGAAGAAGAGAAGAAGGCAGATGGGTCGGGTTGCGCTGTTGGGCTTAGCTGAATGGGAGTAAAAGGGTTGGGCTGGATTAAAGGAAATAAAATGAATGTGAGCCGGATTTTTATATTTTAGTTGATTGTGAGGGAATTGGCCTGGGGATAGAGATTTGGGCTGCGGAAAATCTAAGGAAGGCCCAAATTTAGTCTTTTAGCTTAAATGCTATCATTTTAGTCAAAATAAAATTGTAGACGGTCAATTTGATTAAATAAGACGAATTAACCAAAATTAACAAGCTTCTTAAGGTTAACAAAATAAAATAATTAATTCAAAAATAAACTAATATTTCAAAATATGAGCTAAAATGCATAAACAAATATTCGTCAACAAAATGATACTATCACTATTACACTTTTTCCAATTTTAAATATTTGTATAATTTAAATGATCATACGAATAAATATGAAGATAATATGATAGTTGAAACAATAGAGACAACGTCAAACCTTATTTAAAATAACTCGCAATTCAAAATTTATTTATTACTGTTATGATTAAACTTTAGATTCACTTTTATATTAATATATTTTCCTGTTATGGTTAAACTTTAGATTTAGTTTTATATTAATATATTTTCCTATTATGTTAAGCATTAGATTTTGTTCTGTAATAATATATTTTCCTATTATGGTTAAACTTTAGATTTGGTTATATATTGACATATCTTCCTATTATAGTTCAATTTTAGATTTAGTTTTATATGAACATATTTTCTTATTATGGTTAAGATTTAGATTTAGTTTTGTATTAACATATTTTCCCATTATGGTTAAACTTTAGATTTAATTTTATATTAATATATTTTCATATTATGGTTTAACTTTAGATTTGTTTTAATTATTAACATATTTTCCTGTTATGGTTAAACTTTAGAATTAGATCTATACTAACTTATTTTCCTATTATGGTTAAATTTCAGATTTAGTTTTTTATGAACATATTTTTTTATTATGGTTAAGCTTTAGATTTAGCTTTATGTTAACATATTTTCCCATTATGGTTAAACTTTAGATTTAATTTTATATTAATATATTTTCATATTATGGTTTAACTTTAGATTTGGTTTAATTATTAACATATTTTCCTATTTTGGTTAAACTTTAGAATTAGATTAATATTAACTTATTTTCCTATTATGGTTAAATTTCAGATTTAGTTTTATATTAACATATTTTTGAGTTACCATTAAATGTTAACTTTAATTATATATTAATATATTTTCCTGTTATGGTTTTTAGATTACTTTTATATTAACATTTTTTTAATTATGATTACATTTAAGGTTTATTTTTTTAATGCAAATGGAAAGTTTGATTTGCTTTTTACACAAAAAATTTCTATCTACAAGTTGATAAATTATAAAATTCATTTCACTTACTAATTTTCTCTATGATGAAGATATTATTTTTATTTATAATAGAAATTTTGTTATGTGCCACTTGATAAAAAACTTAACGTATATAAATAGTCGCGATATCGTCTTCTCATAAGTATCATTTACTAAAATCATTTCATAAATCGTGTTTTATCAATTAGCCATGGAGAATAAGAAGACTAAAGGACGTCAAAAGATACCAATGAAAAAAATAGAAAATGAAACGGCCTTGTTAAGTTCATTTTCAAAGCGTCGTAATGGTTTGTTCAAAGCAACGAATAATCTCGTAAAAGAATTTGATGTTGACATTGGAATAATAGTGTTTGCTCCTACTGGTAAGCCTCATTCATTTTTTCACCCTACAGCTGATGCAGTCATTTCTCGTTTTCAGAATCCTGATATGCAGTTAAGTGATGAAACTCACCTGGCCACGGTTTTTGCTCGAAATTCGGTGAATCAACTCGAAAAAAAGCTTGAAGAACTTGACATCAAAGAAAAAATTGAAAGTGATCGAACAAATTATCTTGACCAAATGACAGAAACTAGACAGAAAGGTTGGTGGGAATCAATTGAGCAACTTAATGAAGATGAAGTGTCCAAGTTTGAAGCATTGTTGGATGTTTTTAGTTTACTATGCACTACCGTTTGAACCAATCAATTGTTTCATCCTAATTGGGATGTGAATCTTGTGGATTGTTAAGTTTGAATGAAATCACATATAAGTTATCTTAGGTTATCAAATCCAGGTTCAGGGTTTCGATTCAGGTTTTAGGATTTAGTTTTCAGAGTTCAGGATCAAGTCATGGTCATGGTCAAGGTCAACATTCGGCGTTAGAATCAAGATTCAGGATTCAGGTTCAAGAATAAAGTTCAAAGTTTAAGGTTTAGGGTCCTAGAAAGTTCAAATTTATATTATTGAGATGTTGGAGTTTTTGTTTTGCCTTTTATTTTATTTTAATAATATTACAATCATGTAAGTTTCTATCATTTTCATTAATAATATATGATCTAGTAGTTTATGTATTTTCTCATTTAAATAAACGAACATTCATATCTCTTTTCGATTTTAGGTTTTAAAGATTATTTTTCGAATTCAACTCAAATGTTGTCAAACCTTATCATATGCATTATTATAATTAAATCAAAATATTTAATTGAACCAAACTTCTTTTGTTATTTGGTTTAGGATTATAACTTTTTTATAAATAATTTATCAATTGACTTGTTATAATGTTCTATATCTATAATACTAGTGGAAAGTTGCTCATGCTCTGCACGAGCCCAATGACTTAGTATTAAAAGTTGAATGCGCCATTAATAATCAGAAGATTGTTGCATAGAACATGAAATTTTTTATCTAATTTCTTTATAAATAACTATATAAAAAACATAACATACAAATGTTGTCCCCAAAATTTAATAGAGCCTCAGTTACTCCATTTTTTAAAACCATAATGTTGCTTGTTGCATATTGGTTGTACCATTATCCTCACTATGCTATTAAGTACCTTTGTCTTTGTAGGTTGGTGCGACATATCTTGTTCAACCAAAATTGTTTAGGCTACTTTCTTCCATTGTTTTGGACTTGTTGAAATTACTTTGTCCTCTAACTTTCTCAAGAGAGTGAATTATACTTTGTTTATCATCTCAACATTTAAGGAACAAATAATCTCACTTTAAAAGGTTTCAGAGGGTAATACGATTTATAGTGTATAAGTGTATAGTTAAGAATTGAATAATTGGGGGGGGGGGGGGGGGCATGCCTATTTTCTCTTGCAAAATATTATGAAAAAAAAAGGTTTTAAAAAAATAATATTCTTAAAGAGGGCCGTCTTAACAAGTTTGGGGCCCTAAAGCCTAATTTTATAAAGAGGCCTTATTATTTTAATTGACAAATATAAATTGAATAATTATAATATAGTTAGTGTAATCCTACAAATGAGGTATGGAGAGATAGGATTTATGTAGACGTCATGAAGTAAGAATGCAAGAAATTGTAAATTTTCAATGAAAATTATGTCATATAAAGTTGAAATAATTAAATATGACTAAAAATCTTTTAAAATACGATGATACCGAAATTGTATTGCGATGAATTTGATAAGTTGACAAATAATATTAAAATAGTGTTGATTAATTTTAGTGCTTTAAATTTGAATAAGATGCCAAAAATAAATTTTATCTTTTTATAAATACACAACAATAGATTTTACATCATGCAGAATGTTTGAACATTTGAGAGACTTTGCAATATTCAATAATGAAAGAAAAAAATAGTGAAAGGAGAATAAAAAGAAGTAAGTATAAGAACACAATATTGTTGGTTCATGATAATCGTCAGAATATAAATGAGCTAAACAATGAAATATATAGTCAGATACGAAACTAGAAGTGATATTACAATTAAGTAGCCATAGAATCTAGAAAAACAAATATTACAATCAACATATTAAACAATATTCAATTTCGCAAATTATCTTTTCTATACAACTTTTTTTCCTTCAAATTATTCAAGACATGAAATTTTTGTTAATCATATATATACATCTTCGAGAGAAAATGGGGGTACCAAAAAAATTTGGGCCTCAAGCGATTGCTTTAGTGGTCTTATGATTGAGACAACCCTGTTCTTAAACTATATGAAATTGAAAAAAATAAGCGCGGTTAACAAATTGGTCAATTGGTCTAAAATGCTCTAGCTTGTCATCATAATGTGGTTTTTAAAATGTCATTGCTACTGGTAATTTGGATCAGAAATATCCATATTGTTACTTAATGGATCAAAAATGTTATTTTCGAATAAATATATTATTTCTAGATTAAATTATTAGTAACAGGGGCATTTTGAATCAAATTATTGATGGTAAAAATATTTTTGACAAAACTATTAACTAGAGACATTTTTGTTCAATTTCACATAGTTATCTTCCAATATAATTAAATGGTTTCGAAAAGAAGTATAATATTCCTAAATATTTATACTCACTATTATAGATCTACCTGTGATTCTTATGCCAATTAGATATAAAAGAGAAAAATTAAGGGTTTGTTTGGTCATGAAATACAAAATCATGATATGAAATTATGAGATGAACTTGAAGTTTTGTTTGGATGTACGATTTGGACTTTCTTATGAAGAGTTTTTAATGAATGTGAAAACATAAACAATCTAACATTTAGAAATCCTATCAATTATTCAGGATCGTAGAACTATATAATTTTCACATATATTTAATTCTATGATATTTCAGTCAACAATACATACCCGAATCTGCCATTATAATGCTTGACTTGATTGAGCGGAAGTATTTTCTTTGGTTCTTTAAAAGTTGTTTCTCTCTCTTGCCTTATACTTTCTATATAACTTTGATGGTTAAGACTATATCTTTATGGCAGAGAGAGGACCCTTTAACTAGAGTGTGTTTTAACATCATTCCTACCTTTCCATCATGGTGAGTAGTTGAGATAATGGATAGTTGGAAGAGGTAATGGGTAAAGTGGAAGACTTAATGGGTAGTTGAAATAACTTCTCCACTTCCCCACTTCTCCACTTATCCAATTAGAATTACAATTTAGTTAGTAATTAAATATTAAACCAAAATAATATTAATGTGAGTGTGTCATAAAACTAACATTCTCCCACTTGACACACGTAACATCATTTACTTAATGATTTAATAAACATTTCAATTACAATGTGCACACATACTAAATTCAACATTATGAATCATGGCGGTTGTACATCACTTTATTTGGCATAGTCCCTTCCATGCACTACAATATTAGTCTATTGCCTAACACAACATTTCAAATAAATAATGGGTCCGCCGTAATGCTTAGAATATCTTTATCTAAAACAAAACATGTCATTATCATTCTTAACATAACGTATACAGGAGAAAATAGGTAATAACAGAAAGATATATATAGTTGAGCTCAAAGTTCCAATTGCATAGACATAATATAATCTTTACATAAAGTCATTCATTGCTATTAATAAGACTCATTCTTTCAACATGTTCAACAAATGTATTGGGCGGTAATCCTTTCGTCAAAGGATCAGCAACCATAAGTTTTGTGCTAATATGTTCAATTGTCACTTTATTTTTCTTGGACTTCTTCCTTAACTAAAAAGTATTTCAATTCTATATGTTCGGAACCCTTAGAATACTTATCATTTTTAGAGAAGAAGACTGCTACAGTATTATCACAATAAATTTTCAACGGCTTGGAAATATTGTCGACTAGTCCAAGTCCAAAAATAAAATTCCGCAGCCAATTAGCCTGAACTTTGGCCTCAAATCATGCCACAAACTCAGCTTCCATAGTGGATGCAGCTATTAACAGACTGTTTAACGCTCTTCCATAATATTGCTCCTCCAGCTAACAGGAACAAATATCCAAATATGGATTTTCGTGTATCCACACAACCAGCATAATCTGATTTGAATATCCAATCACATCAAAATGATCAGATCTTATATAAGTGAGCATATGATCTTTAGTTCCTTGCAAGTATCGCAGCACTTTCTTCGCAGCTTTTCGGTGATCCATTCCTGGATTACATTGATAACGGCCCAACATTCCAACAGCGAAACTGATGTCTGGTCTAGTACATGTTTGGGCATACATCAGACTCCCAACTATTGATGCATAAGGAATGTCATTCATTTGCTTACGTTCCAATTCATTCTTTGAACATTAATTGAGACTAAATTTATCTCCTTTCTGAATTGGAACGGGACTTGATGAGCATTTTTTCATTCTAAATCTCTCTAACACTTTATTAATATAGGCTTTTTGAGACAAACCTAATAACCCTTGTGTTCTATTTCAAAAATATTTCTATTTCAATTACATAGGATGCCTCTCCCATATCTTTCATTTCAAAATTGTTAGATAAATATCTCTTGGTATCATTCAAAAAACCAAGATCATTAGTAACAAGCAAGATGTCATCAACATACAGGACTAACATAATAAACTTACTCCCACTAACCTTTAGATATATACACCGATCAAAAGTGTTTTCCTTAAATTCAAAAATGAAAATAGTTTCATTAAACTTAAGATACCATTGTCGAGAAGCTTGTTTAAGTATGTATAATGACTTCTTAAGTTTACACACCATGTGTTCTTTTCCTTTACAAGAGAACCCTTCGGGTTGATACATATAAACTTTTTCATTCAAATTTCCATTTAGAAAGGCTATTTTCACATCCATTTGATGTAGCTCTAAGTCATAATGAGCTACTAAAGCCATTATATTTCTAAGTGAATATTTTCTAGAAACAGGTGAAAATGTTTCTTTATAGTAAATGTCATCCTTTTTGAGTAAAACCGTTTGCAACAAGTCTGGGGTTGTGACGTTCGATGTTGCCATTTGAGTCACGTTTGGTGTTAAAGACCCATTTACACACAACTGTTTTGCAACCTTCTAGTAATTCAACAAGGTCCCATACTTCATTTTGTTTTGTAGATTTCAACTCATCTTTCATAGCATTTATCCATCTATCAGAATTATTACTTTCAATAGCTTGTGAAAATGAAACTGGATCACTATCAATTCCTAAGTCAATTTCTGACTCGTGTAAATATACCAAATATTCATCAGAATAGAGGTCTCTTTTGTCTTTGAGATTTTCATAATGCTACTTCTTGTGGTACATATACTGCAGGTTCATTAATTATTGCTTCATTGAGATTAACAGGAGCATCAATTTGTTGTTCTTGTTGATTGTTAGGTTGTGCAACAACTTTAGGAACAACATCTTTAAAAGAAGTAAAAGGTAGAGAAACCTCACCCTAACTTCTTTAATTTTCACTTTACGTGGTTCTTTACTCCCACTAAGTTCACCATTCTCAATGAACCTAGCATTTTTCAGTTTTAACTATTCTTGTATTGTGATTAGGACAGTAAAATATATATCCTTTTGATTTTTCTGGATAACCAATGAAGAAACCACTGATTGTTTTTTAATCCAGTTTCTTTTCTTGTGGGTTATAAACTCTAACTTCTGTCGGGCAACCCCAAAAATGATGGTGCCTTAAACTAGGTTTTCTACCAGTCCACAGTTCAAAAGGAGTCTTTCGGACAGCTTTACTAGGAACCCTATTAAGTAAGTAACGGCAGTCCTTAAAGCATACATCCACAATGAAAGAGGAATAGATAGTTACTTAACATACTCCTAACCATGTCCATTAATGTACGATTACGCCTTTCTGCTTCACCATTTTGTTGTGGTGTTTCAGGCATTATGTATTAAGCACATATGTCATGTTTTTCGAGGAATTTAAAAAATGGACCTGGGTGTTTCCCATTTTCATTATATCTTCCATAATATTCATCACCTCTATCTGACCTGATTATTTTCACCTTTTGATCTATTTATCTTTCAACCTCAGTAATAAAGACCTCCAAGGCATTTATCGCTTGATATTTTCGATGCAACATTAGACATTACCCATAACGTGAAAAATCATCAATAAATGTGTGTATAATTTCAAGAAGTTGTGTGCTTCTTGTGGCTCCTTTCTTTGTGTGTCTTGTTTGTTTTTCTTTAATACAATCCACTCAAATGTTAAGGTCATTAAAATACAAATTTGGAAAATTTTCATTCTTAACTAATCTTTCCAATCTTCTTTGGATATGTGACCTAAACGTTTATGCCACAAGAAAGCAAATTGTTCATTCACCAAACTTCGTTTGGTTCCAATATTATGATGCAGAGTTAAGAATGTTTCGGCAAATAGATTATCAAGATTCAGTTGTATAAGTCACAAAGATTACCAGTATCAATGAGATAATTATGTTTAAACAAACTAAAACATCCATTACTGAAATTAAAAGAGTATCCATTCTTATCCAACTTAGAAAAAGAAATTAAGTTTCTCGAAAGAGAAGGTACATAACAAGTTTCAAGTAAATCTAAGTGGCGCCCAGTATCAAAACTTGAGCCTTCACTCTATTCCCCATATACACATATCTTTTATTCTGGTTTATTGCTTGTGTTGTAAGGAATAGATGTATCGTATTAGAAACATGAATAGTACAACCAGAGTCAATCCATCAAGTATTATAAGGAACTTCAGTTAAATTTGATTCGACACATGTAAAAGAACTAGGCTTACCTTTCTTCTTAAGTCATGCCTTAAATTTTAGGCAATCTTTCTGAAAGTGTCCAGATTTTTCACAGAAACAACACTTATCATTCGTATGTTCCTTCTTATGTACTTGAGAGGAGGACTCATTAACGTTATGGTGCCTCTTTTTTCCTTTAGCATGTTTCTTTCAAACTCCTTGATGACTTACAAGGTTAATGGAGTGGGTTCCTTGATTCTTGAGCCTTAGTTCCTCCTGAACCAACATTATGTGCAATTCATGCACGTTCCATTTGTCTTTCATGGTGTTTTAGTTCATTTGGAAAGGGTCATACTCAGACGGTATTGAGTTAATAATGAATTGTACAAGATAATTTTGTTCCACTTCCATTACCAAAGACTTAAGTCTTGCTGCTACGTTTGTCATTTTGATGACATGATCATGCATGGTACGTGAACCATCAAACTTCATGGTGGTCAAAGTACCCATTACGGTCCCAGCAAGAGACTTATCAGCAGTTTGAGAGGATTTTTCCACTAATTTCAGAAAATCTTTTGCATTTTCAATTTTGGGAAGAGTAGTCTTAATGTTGTTTGCAATATTCATTCGCATAAGCATTATGCCTAATCTGTTAGATCGATCTAGTGCTTATAATGAGACCTTTCTTCAGTACTGCTAGTTTTAGTAATAGCAGTTGGCTTCTCGATGGAAAGTGCAACATCAAGATCTAAAACTTCAAGATGAAATTTGATCTGTTCGCACCAATCTGAGAAGTTAAGACTGTTAAAGGTTGTAAGAAAGGCAGAGTGTGAATGAAGAGCAAATGCTGCAAATATAATATATTCATTTTGTTAATACTTTGAGTTATGAATTTTAACTTACTATTAGGGCTGGGCATAAACACCGGAAAACTGAAACACCGTACCGAACCAAATTTTTTTGGTATTTCCGTTTCGGTTTTCGGTTCGGTATTCGATATATGTTTTTGTATTTTTCGGTATTTAGATTCGGTTTTTGGTATGTGATTTTGTGTAATTCGGTATTTCGGTTTACCGAAATATATTATATTATAATATATATATTTATATTATATTAATTATAAATATTAAATAATAAATATTATAATTTAAAATAAAAATTAAAAAGTAAAAGACTTTTTGATATAACTATTTTTAGCCCATTAAGCTGAAAATCAAACAAAAAAATTGTAGATTTTTAAAAGCCCAACTAAGCAGGCCCATTAAAAAAACCGAAATAACAAAACTGAACCGAACCGAAATATTTCGGTTCGGTATTCGGTACACAATTTACAAAAACCGAAAATCGAAAAAACCGGAAAAAAACCGAAACCGAACCAAAATACCGAATGTCCACCCCTACTTACTATCAAATTCAGAAATGGTTTATAAATTCTTAAATGTATATATTGATGTCCTCCTTTGGGCAAAACATCAAAATACAACTTTAGACATAATGATTCTTAGATGTGAAATTAACGTAAATCAACAATTTTAAATGTGTCAATCTATAATATTTATTATATTTGGATAAATAAATAAAACTCACGACACATCTAAATCATCTCATTGATGTTCAATGGTGATAAAATAAAATAATCAACCTTTGGGTGATCCTTAAATATATTACAACCAAAAACTTCAATATATCCACAAGTTATATCAGTTATAAGAATCAAAATAATGGATAATTGAATATATATTTAGTCATTATTATTTTGAATAAATTCTTCAAAGATTAGACTATTTTGGTGATTAACTAATCTCATATGCATAATTTCAAAATAAATACATCATTATAGAGAATAATATTTCACTTAATACTACCTATTACCGTTTTCACATAAGGAAAACATTAATTTTATGAAAAATCACTAGTTCCTAAATGAGGCTCTTGATACCACATAAAAGTGGTTTTTAATGATTGTGAAAACATAAACAATCTAACATTTAGAAATCCTATCAATTATTTAGGATCGTAGAACTATATGATTTTCACATATATTTGATACTATGATATTTCAATCAAGAATAAATATCCGAATCTGTCATTATGATTCTTGACTTGATTGAGCGGAAGTCTTTTCTTTTGGTTCTTTAGAAGTTGTTTCTCTCTCGTGCCTTATACTTTATGTATAACTTTGATGGATAAGACTATATCTTTATGGCAAGAGATGACACTTCAAAATAGAGTTTGTTTTAACATCATTCTCACTTTCCATCATAATGGGTTAAGTGGAAGACTTAATGGTAGTTGAAGTAACTTCTCCACTTTCCCACTTCCCCATAGTGGCGGATCTAGGAATTTAAGGTTGTGGGTGCTCTAAAGTGAAAATATAAAAAATGTGTTAACAGTGAGATTTGAACCTTGGTACAACAACACTAAAAAAGTCTTAAGTACCCATCCAAGAGTCATTGGGCCAACTAAATCATTTATTCATTGGGTGCTCTATGTTAATTTTATACAAATGCCTATCAATTTCTAC
Source organism: Solanum peruvianum (assembly GCA_027705065.1). Classification (NCBI taxonomy): domain Eukaryota; kingdom Viridiplantae; phylum Streptophyta; class Magnoliopsida; order Solanales; family Solanaceae; genus Solanum; species Solanum peruvianum. The sequence continues at coordinate 53,600,094 of JAKWJD010001764.1, forward strand.
ATAGATATATATATTCCGTAACGAAGTTAATGGGTGCTCGAGCACCCGGCGGACACCATGTGGGTCCGCCTCTGCTTATCCACTTATCCAATTAGAATTAGAATTTAGTTAGTAATTAATTATTAAACCAAAATAATATTAATGTGATTGTGTCATAAAAAGAATATTTCTAAGTTATAGATTTTTTTCATAAACATAAAAACTTCATAAGTTATAAAACTATCAAAACTGTCCCAATTGTTTATACTATCTTACCAAATAAAAGTTTACAAAATAGCATTATACTGTTACAAAGCTATTCTAAAAAATACAACAATTATTGATCAAACTTTAATTCAATAAAAAAAAATTAAACATAAGTTGTAATGTTAAGTTGTTAGTAGCTAAGGAAATTATTTTTGCAAATAAATGCCAAAGTGATTAGTCTCGTCCACTCAATATAATTATGAAATTTTTATTATCATGAAACATTAGTCTGAGTGAAATAGTAATAAATTTGATTTAAAGATAATGAATTTTGTGAATATAAAATAGTAAATTAAGAATTGATTTGATGTAAAGATAATTTTATATTGGAGAGAATAACCGTTATATGAGATATAAATGGTTTAAAAAATAATGATATGAAATAAAGGGCTAGTAGATATATATTATATATGAATTAAATGTGTTATATTTTTACAAAATATAAACTTGTGGGTCAATTTTTGTATTTGAAAAATCACATATCATAATTTGAAATTTTCAAATCATGGTTTTTGGAGAATCTGGAATTTCATCTCTTGATATGAAATAATCAGCATAAAATCACATATCCAAACATTAATTTTATTTTATAATTTCATATCGCATGACCAATCGACTAAGCAGTGGCGGAGTCAGAAATTTCTTAAAGGGTGTCAAAAAATAGCAATTTGTTATGTTAAGGGTATCTAAAATAAGTTGTTTAACCATTTCGTGTATCATTTTACTTATATATATACTTTTGTTTTACGAAGGATTGGACACCCTTGACAATACGTGACTACGCCACTAGACTAAGGAAATAATAAATATGATATTGTCTGCTCTTTTAAAGATATAACTACTAGAGGTAATTGAAGTCATTGAAATCCTAAATATTAGTGAAATTGATAAATTAGTATAATAAGGTAAGGTCTGAAGGGCAGAGGATAACCTTGTTACTCCCTGTGTGAACATTGTGTAACGACCTGTTTAGTCGTTTTGAGCAGCAGATTTTATTTCTGGAAAACTGGCTGAGACGACCGACCCCACGACGGACCGTCATGGGCACGACGGACCGTCGAGGGTGTCTCGTTTCAAAACACTTAGAAATTCTGAAATTTGGGTACTGAAATCGACTCTCTGAACTTCGTAACGGAATGGCAGGACGGACCGTCGTGGGCACGACGGACCGTCACAGACTCTTAAAGAAAATTGAGTCTCTGAACTCTGTGACGGAGCAGCAGGATCGACCGTCGCAGGCACAACGGGCCGTCACAGGGCTGCAATCCCAGTCTGGGTCGGATTTCTTTAAACGTTTTAAGGGACGTTTTGACTATTCTTGCTCTAATTATAAAGATAGTTGGTTAGTGTTAATAATCTAATTACTGGGGGGGTTAAAAGAGGTAACATTGAGTTAATTAGTGGGTTATTATTGCCATCTTTTATACTTAATTATATACTAATTAGGGTAAAAGAAAGAGGGTTTGAATAAGAAAAATAGAAAGAATAAAGAGAAAGAGAGGGAATCGAACGAGATGAGAGAAACAAAGCTTGGGAAATTGCTTGCTTGATCACGAATCTTCGGTGGAGGTAGGTTATGGTTTTTATACTACTCGTAGTAAACTCTTAATAGCGAATGATATGTATTGATGGTATTGTAAACCCTGCTATATGCTTAATTGTATGCTTGCATGAATTTGATTATATAATTGTGATTATATACGCATGATGAAGTTATTGAATCCCAAATCTTGCAAAACCCTAATCTCTTTGTTAATGATAATGCCTTGGTATGAGAGAAGTCTTGATAAACTAAAGTAATGAGAATGATAATGCCTTGGTATAAGAGGAGGCTTGATGAACGAACTTAATGAGATTAGGGGATCGGAGTGTCACGTTCCGACACATAGAATTAAGGGATCGGGTGTCACGAACCGACACGTAGTATTAGGGGGACCGGGTGTCACGAACCGACACGTAGTTTTAGGGGATTGGGTGTCACGAACCGACACGTAGTATTAGGGGGACCGGGTTTCACGAACCGACACGTAGATTTAGGGGATCGGGTGTCACGAACCGACACGTAGAATTAGGGGATCGGAGTGTCACGTTCCGACACATTGTAGTAGGGGATCAGAGTGTCACGTACCGACACAAGAGGAATATGGATAATGAATCTTGAAAGATGCTAATATACTCAATCTAATGAACCTAATTCCCAAATGAGTATGGTACTGAGGCTTGAGTCCTCATGTGTGAACTTGCGGTACTTATTAATGATTATAGTACTGTTGTTGCTACATGTTGAGTATCATAGTGGATTTTATGATATTATCTGATATATATTGTTTTCTATTTTGAGTTGGCCGATGATACTTACTCAGTACTTGTGTTTGTACTAACCCCCTACCTTATGTTTTCTTCTTTGTTATTTGTGGAGTGCAGCAAACGTGCCGTCGTCTTCCACTCAACCGCAATTCTAGCCAGTCTTCGTCACATCGGATATTCAGGGTGAGCTAATGCTTCTAGCTTGGACTGGATCTCTTCTTCATGTCTTGATGCCTTGAATTTCCGGCATGGACTAGCTTTTACTTGTTTTAGCTTCTTAGAATACTCTTAGTTTAGTAATTGATCATAGATGTTCTTGTGGTGATGACTTCCAGATTTGGGGGAATAATAGATGTTGAATTTAGAAGTTATTGAATTGGTTTTTATTAATGAGTTTAAGTCTTCCGCATTACTTTCTGTTGATATTATATTGAAATGTTAGGGTTTAGATTGGTTGGTTCGCTCACATAGGAGGGTAAGTGGGGTGCCAGTCGCAGCTCGGTTTTGGGTCTGACAAACTTGGTATCAGAGCATTAGGTTCGTTGGTCTCATCACACAAGAACGAGTCTAGTAGAGTCTTAAGGAACGGTAGGGGGACGCCTTTACTTTTCTTTGAAAGGCTATAAGACTTTAGGAAAATTCCATTCTTTCTTTCTTTCTTTCGTGCTACTACTTGAATCCAATTGGTATCTAGGTGATACAAATTGCTATCTGACCATCTTCACTCTATTTCGCGGATGGTTAGAACTAGAGCAACGACTGCACCAACACCAACACCGGCAAGACAAGAAGCATCTGAGTCAGCCACTGGGGCTGTAGCTCGAAGAGGAGTAGCGGCAAGAGGCCGTGGTAGAGGTCGTGGGAGGACGTCCTCTAGAGGAAAAGGACAAGTACCTAGCCCATCTGATGCTAGGGCGGTGACTCCTCCACCGACTGAGGAAGTAGTAAGATCGGGTGAGGAAGGGGAGAATGAACAAGTGCAAAATGAGGAATTGCCACCCCAACCTACCCCAGAGATGATCAATCAGGTTCTTGCTTATCTTAGCAGGTTATCTGATTAGGGTCAGGCACCTCCAGTGTTTTCTGCACCAACACCTCCGTTTCAGAGGTAAACATGCAGCCACTATGGCTCCCCGTATGGATGCCTCATTGGAAATAGGCACGTTTCCTCGTCTGACTACAGGGCCTATAATGACAAATGATCAGCATGAACTTTTCAGTAAGTTCTTGAAATTGAAACCTCCAGTCTTCAAGGGTGCTGAATCTGAGGATTCTACGATTTTCTGGTTGATTGTCGTGAGCTACTACACAAGATGGGTATAGTAGAACGGTTTGGTGTGGAGTTCGTGAGTTATCAGTTTCAAGGGAACGCCAAAATGTGGTGGCGGTCACATGTTGAGTGTCAACCAACACAGGCACCACCTATGACTTGGGCCTCATTCTCTAGCTTGTTTATGGAGAAGTATATCCCCCGAACTTTGAGGGATAGGAAAAGAGATGAGTTCTTGAGCCTAGAGCAAGGTAGGATGTCGGTTACTTCATATGAGGCGAAGTTTCGTGCATTATCCAGGTATGCCACCCAACTTTGTTTCAGTCCACAAGAGCGGATTCGCCGTTTTGTGAAGGGTTGAGGTCAGAATTGTGGATTTCAGCCTTACAGGTAGCGGCTACGGCAAAATCCTTCCAAGAAGTGGTAGATTTCGTGATAGAGGTGGAAGGAGTGAAGCCAGATGAATTCACCATGGCATCGACATCAAAAAGGTTTCGAAAGGGAGGTGAGTTTAATGGTTCTTACTCTAGAGGACAAGGTTCCGGAGGTTACTCAGTTCGACCAATCCAGTCTTCACTACAAACTGTAGTTGGGGGTCCACCTCAGACCGGTCAACACTTCTCTGAGAGACCTATTCTTGACTCTAGAGAGTGTTATGGGTGTGGGGAGACTGGACATATTAGGAGGAATTGTCCAAAACAGAGTTATAGACCCCCAATAGCTAGAGGTAGAGGTGGTCATGGTAGAGGCCGTTATTCTGGAGGGCGCGGTGGTCGAGGTAATGGTGGTCACCAAAACGGCCGGGGTGATGGGCAAACTGGAGCCACTACATCACAACATGGTAGGGGCAACGGATAGACAGGCGATAGGGCCCATTGTTACGCTTTCCCTGGGAGATCTGAAGCGGAGGCATCTGATGTTGTTATCACAGGTAATATTTTGATTTGTGATTGCATGGCTTCTGTATTGTTTGATCCTGGATCCACATTTTCTTATGTATCTTCCTTATTTGCTAATGGTCTAAATTTACATTGTGAATTAATTGACATGCCTATTCGTGTTTCTACTCCGGTGGGTGAGTCTGTGATAGTTGAAAAAGTATATAGGTCTTGTTTGGTGACTTTTGTGGGGAGCAACACTTATGTAGATTTGGTTATCTTAGAAATGGTTGACTTTGATGTAATTCTGGGTATGACTTGGCTTTCTCCAAATTTTGCAATCTTGGATTGTAATGCTAAAACTGTGACGTTAGCCAAGCCTGGGACAGATCCGTTAGTGTGGGAGGGCGACTACACTTCCAATCCGGTTCGTATCGTCTCCTTTCTTCGTGCTAAGAGAATGGTTAGTAAGGGTTGTTTATCTTTCTTGGCACATCTCAGGGATGACACTACCCAAGTACCTTCGATTGAGTCGGTTTCGGTAGTCCGTGAGTTTTTGGATGTGTTCGCTGCAGATCTTCCTGGTATGCCACCGGATAGGGAATTGACTTCTGCATTGATCTTGAACCGGGCACTCACCCCATTTCTATACCCCCTTATAGAATGGCTCCTGCGGAATTAAGAGAGTTAAAGGCTCAACTTCAAGAGTTGTTGAGCAAAGGCTTCATTAGACCAAGTGCATCTCCTTGGGGTGCTCCGGTGTTATTTGTGAAGAAGAAGGATGGGAGTTTTCGGATGTGCATAGACTATAGACAACTGAATAAGGTAACTATTAAGAACAAGTACCCTCTTCCTCGCATTGATGACTTGTTCGATCAATTACAAGGTGCTTGTGTCTTCTCTAAGATCGACTTGAGATCCGGTTATCATCAATTGAAAATACGGGCAACGGATGTGCCAAAGACCGCTTTTCGAACCAGGTATGGGCATACGAATTTGTAGTGATGTCTTTTGGTCTTACGAATGCCGGTTGCGTTCATGAGCTTGATGAACGGGATTTTTAAGCCATATCTGGATCTCTTTGTGATCGTTTATTGATGATATACTGATATACTCTAAAAGTAAGAAGGAACATGAGGAGCATTTGAGAATTGTATTGGAAATGTTGAGGGAGAGAAAAAGCTTTATGTCAAGTTCTCTAAGTGTGAGTTTTGGCTAGATGCAGTGTCCTTCTTGGGGAACGTGGTTTCTAAGGATGGAGTGATGGTGGATCCTTCTAAGATTGAGACAGTGAAGAATTGGGAAAGACCTACTAATGTGTCAGAAATAAGGAGCTTTGTTGGTTTAGCTAGCTATTATCGTCGATTTGTCAAGGGATTCTCTTCCATTGCTTCCCAATTGACGAACTTGACTAAGCAGAATGTTCCATTTGTATGGTCGGACGAATGTGAGGAAAGCTTTCAGAAGCTCAAGACTTTGTTGACTACTGCACCAATTCTCACCTTGCCCGTGGAAGGTAAGAATTTCATCGTTTATTGTGATGCATCCTATTCGGGTTTGGGTGCACTGCTAATGCAAGAGAAGAATGTGATTGCTTATGCTTCAAGACAATTAAAAGTGCATGAACGTAACTATCCAACTCATGATTTGGAATTGGCCGCGGTAGTGTTTGCGTTAAAGCAATGGAGGCACTATTTATATAGGGTTAAGTGTGAGGTCTATACGGATCATCGTAGCCTACAGTATGTCTTTACTCAGAAAGATTTGAACTTGAGACAGAGGAGATGGATGGAACTACTGAAGGACTACGACATCACTATCTTGTATCATCCGGGAAAAGCGAATGTTGTGGCGGATGCGTTAAGTAGAAAGGCGGGAAGCATGGGAAGTCTAGCTCACTTGCAAGTTTCTAGACGCCCATTGGCTAGAGAGGTTCAGATTCTGGCTAATGACCTTATGAGGTTAGAAGTAAATGAGAAGGGAGGATAGCTAGCTTGTGAGGAGGGAAGATCTTCCTTCCTTGACAAGATTAAGGGAAAGCAGTTTAATGATGAGAAATTGATCCGGATTCGAGATAAAGTGTTGCAAGGAGAGGCTAAAGAAGCGACAATCGATGAGGAAGGTGTTTTGAGGATTAAGGGAAGGGTATGTGTACCCCGCATCGATGATTTGATCACCACTATTCTGACAGAGGCTCATAGTTCAAGGATTTCTATACATCCTGGTGCAACCAAGATGTACCGCGACCTAAAACAACACTTTTGGTGGAGTAGAATGAAGCGTGATATTGTTGATTTTATTGCAAAATGTCCAAACTGTCAACAAGTAAAGTATGAACACTAGAGGCCCGGAGGAACACTTCAGAGAATGCCCATTCCTGAATGGAAGTGGGAGAGAATTGCAATGGATTTCGTGGTTGGTCTTCCAAAGACAATGGGTAAGTTTGACTCTATTTGGGTGATTGTTGATAGGTTAAGTCTGCTCATTTCATTCCGGTCAAGGTGACTTACAATGCAGAGAAGTTAGCCAAAATTTACATCTCAGAAATTGTTTGATTGCATGGAGTTCCACTCTCCATTATATCAGATAGAGGTACGCAGTTTACTTCTAAGTTTCGGAAAACACTGCATGCGGAATTGGGTACTAGGTTGGACCTTAGTACTGCGTTCCATCCTCAGACCGACGGTCAGTCTGAGCGAACGATTCAAGTGTTGGAGGATATGCTTCGTGCATGTGTGATAGAATTTAGTGGTCATTGGGATAACTTCTTACCCTTAGCAGAATTTTCGTACAACAATAGTTATCACTCGAGCATCGATATGGCCCCATTTGAAGCATTGTATGGTAGGAGATGTAGGTCTCCCATTGGTTGGTTTGATGCATTTGAGGTTAGACCTTGGGGTACTGACCTTTTGAGGGATTCATTAGAGAAAGTGAAATCTATTCAAGAAAAGCTTTTAGCGCGCAAAGTAGGCAAAAAGAATATGCAGATCGAAAGGTTAGAGACTAGAGTTCATGGAGGGTGAACAAGTCTTGTTGAAAGTTTCGCCCATGAAAGGGGTGATGCGGTTTGGTAAAAGAGGAAAACTAAGCCCAAGGTATATTGGTCCCTTTGAAGTACTTAAGCGAGTAGGGGAGGTGTGTCTTATGAGTTAGCCTTGCCTCCAGGGCTGTCCGGAGTGCATCCGGTATTTCATGTGTCTATGTTGAAAAGATACCATGGGGATGGAAACTACATCATTCGTTGGGATTCAGTCCTACTTGAAGAAAAATTGTCTTATGAGGAGGAGCCTGTTGCTATTTTAGATAGAGAAGTTCGCAAGTTGAGGTCAAGGGAGATTGCATCCATCAAGGTGCAATAGAAGAATCGGCCGGTTGAAGAAGCCACTTGGGAGAAGGAGGCCGATATGCAAGAAATATACCCACATCTGTTTAAAGATTCAGGTACTCCTTCTCGCCCTTGTTTTTCTTCTTGTGATCATTCGAGGACGAACGATGGGTAAATTGGTATCTATCGTTCAGGCACGACGGACCGTCGAGGGTGTCTCGTTTCAAAACACTTAGAAATTCTGAAATTGGGTACTGAAATCGACTCTCTGAACTTCGTAACGGAATGGCAGGACGGACCGTCATGGGAACGACGGACCGTCACAGACTCTTAAATAAAATTGAGTCTCTGAACTCTGTGACGGAGCAGCAGGACGGACCGTCGCAGGCACGACGGGCCGTCACAGGCTGCGTAATCCCAGTCTGGGTCGGATTTCTTTAAACGTTTTAAGGACGTTTTGGACTATTCTGCTCTAATTATAAAGAAGGGGGTTAATGTTAATAAATTCTAATTACTTGGGGGTTAAAAGAGGTAACCTTGAGTTAACTAGTGGGTTATTATTGCCATCTTTTATACTTAATTATATACTAATTAGGGTAAAAGAAAGAGGGTTTGAATAAGAAAAATAGAAAGACCAAGAGAAAGAGAGGGAATCGAACGAGAAGAGAGAAACAAAGCTTGGGAAATTTCTTGCTTGATCACGAATCTTCGGTGGAGGTAGGTTATGGTTTTTATACTATTCGTAGTAAACTCTTAATAGCGAATGATATGTATTGATGGTATTGTAAACCCTGCTATATGCTTAATTGTATGCTTGCATGAATGTGATTATATAATTGTGATTATATAATTGTGATTATATAAGCATGATGAAGTTATTGAATCCCAAATCTTGCAAAACCCTAATCTCTTTGTTAATGATAATGACTTGGTATGAGAGAAGTCTTGATAAACTAAAGTAATGAGAATGATAATGCCTTGGTATAAGAGGAGGCTTGATGAACGAACTTAATGAGATTAGGGGATCGGAGTGTCACGTTCCGACACATAGAATTAAGGGATCGGGTGTCACGAACCGACACGTAGTATTAGAGGACCGGGTGTCACGAACCGACACGTAGATTTAGGGGATCGGGTGTCACGAACCGACACGTAGTAGTATTAGGGGACCCGGTGTCACGAACCGACACGTATATTTAGGGGATCGGGTGTCACGAACCGACACGTAGAATTAGGGGATTGGAGTGTCACGTCCGACACATAGTAGTAGGGGATCGGAGTGTCACGTACCGACACAAGAGGAATATGGAAAATGAATCTTGAAAGATGCTAATATACTCAATCTAATGAACCTAATTCCCAAATGAGTATGGTATTGAGGCTTGAGTCCTCATGTGTGAACTTGGCGGTACTTATTAATGATTATAGTACTTGTTGTTGCTACATGTTGAGTATCATAGTGGATTTTATGATATTATCTGATATATACTGTTTTCTATTTTGAGTTGGCCGATGATACTTACTCAGTACTTGTGTTGTACTGACCCCCTACTTTTATGTTTTCTTCTTTGTTATTTGTGGAGTGCAGCAAACGTGCCGTCGTCTTCAACTCAACCGCAATTCTAGCCAGTCTTCGTCACACCGGATCTTCAGGGTGAGCTAATGCTTCTAGCTTGGACTGGATCTTCTTCTTCATGTCTTGATGCCATGAAGTTCCGGCATGGACTAGCTTTTACTTGTTTTAGCTTTTTAGAAAACTCTTAGTTTAGTAATTTGATCATAGATGTTCTTGTGGTGATGATTTCCAGATTTGGGGAATAATAGATGTGATTTAGAATTATTGAAGTTATTGAATTGGTTTATTAATGAGTTTAAGTCTTCCGCATTACTTTCTGTTGATTATATTGAAATGTTAGGGTTTTTAGATTGGTTGGTTCGCTCACATAGGAGGGTAAGTGTGGGTGCCAGTCGCGGCTCGGTTTGGGTCGTGACACATTGTTTGTGAATATTCGTTGAAGTTGGTAGGCAAGCTGCCATCAAAATCATCAGATCCCTCAGTTTTCTCATACTCTCTTAATTGAAAAAAGCAAACTTAATTTTGATACTAAATGCGTACTACTCGCTATAAAATAGGAAATGATCAGCATTAGAAGATTCTTCTTTGAAGTTCATTGTCCGAATTCATCAATTGATCCCACAACTCTTCTTCTTCTGTGTTCATTACTTGTTGTAACTGCAATGGCGCTGATTATTGTTGTTAACACCAGCCGTAGCTGGGGTATTTCCAAAATAGTTGCATCCTAAACAACCATATATATATTTTGTAGAATTGACAACACTCTTGGTTCGGTTGGAACACAAAATAGGATAAGACATATTCGGTACTGAAAATGCGGCATCAGGAGAAGTATGGGTATTACCTGTAATCACATTGGTTAAAGCAGCAACCATGATTGAAAACTCTTCTTCATCACTGAGTTTGGTTGATCTCTGCATTGTTGAAAATTTGAAAAAACAGAGAAAATTTTTGGTCTATGGTTTTCCAAGTTATTTGGTTTTAAATAGGGATGAGTACACGCGTTTGTTTGATTTTAGCTTAGCTGGCGTCTTCAAATTACATTAATTGATTTTGTGGTCACGTGGGATTTTCGATTTGTTGATGACATGGCAGGGAAGAGAGTGATTATAACAAAGGAGACATCTTCCTGTCTGGTAGGTTCCAAGCAAAGAGGCCCAACTTTGATTTTGATTTTGCAGACTATAAAATAACGATTCAACTTTTTTTTGATTAGAAATGTAAATAAGGTGATTTGAAACACCAAAATCAATTTCAGTGGCGACTCTTAAATAAAATAATCCCTTTTTAAAATGTCACTTTAATTGGAAAACTCTTTTCTTTCAAAACAATCAATTCAATTTTGAGAGAAAAATAGGGGTGTGATACATACTTCTTTCATTTTTTTTCTCTTATTTTTATACTAAAGAATGAAAGAAAATATGAATTAAGAATTTTTAAAAAAAAATAATTTTATCACTTTTGTAGCAATAGAGATATATGCGAGTTATTTTATAATGAGGGTATATGAGCTCTACATAGAAAAGTTGAGGAGTATATCAAACTATTTTTTCTTATATCAATTCTCTTTTTACTTATTCACTATATTAAAAAAATATAATATTTATTTATTCATTTATTCATTTTTACTATTAAATACTATTTACTTGGTATTCCTTCTGTTCCATATTAGATGGACATATTTTTTATTTTACACGATAATTAAGAAATCATTAATAGATTGATCAGTTCTACTATTTTGTCATTTGTTCATATTATTTAGCCTTTTAAAAAAAAACTTTAAATCTTTAAAATTTGTTAACACTTTGAAATGTCATATTAATTGTAGAATTAAAATAGGAAAATTATAAATAATTTTATTCCAATTTAAAAGTAATCAAGTAAAGGACATATATTTTAGAAAGATGTTTATTTAATATGGAACAAAGGCACTATTTAGAAGACTTATTAATTAATAACGATTATTAAAAAAAATATATTTTTTTATTTGTTACTTTATATAAATGCTTCATTTTTAATGAGAAAGGAGTTATTACTTAGTTAGCTAAAATTAGTTATAACAAATTATGGTTAGGATTTGTTAGATTAGTTAGTTAGTATTTTAAGTTCTATATAATGTAGTGTTTTAGTTGTTTTCATTAAGAGCTTTTGTATTCCTTTCTAATGAAATAGAAGTGAAGATATTTTCTTCCAAATCCTTCTTCTTCTTCTTCTTCATCTTGCTCTTCTTCATCTCGTTTAATTGTTTCTACATGGTATCAGAGCCATCAGCCATTGATATGGTCTGAATTGAAGTTTAGCAAGGCAGAATTAAAGTTGTTGATGAAGCTCAACAATGGTTGTTACTGTCGACAATGAGTTACCGGAAAAACATAGTCACAATCATCCTCTTTTTTTGAGTACTGCGGACACTTCTGGAGTTGTATTGATCTCCATTCAACTTACATGTGCTGAGAATTATTCCGTATGGAGCAGATCGATGAGAATAGCCATACTTGGAAGAAACAAGTTGGGGCTAATCGATGGAAAGTGCAGAAAGAATGGATTTGGTCCTAATTTGAGTGATTTGTGGGAGAGATGCAATGCAATTGTCCTTTCATGGATCATGAATTGTGTTTCAAAGGAATTATTGGGTGGAATTGTTTACTCTACAGATGCATGTTCTGTTTGGCGAGATCTTAAGGAGAGATTTGATAAGACGGATGGATCAAGGATCTTTCAACTACATAGAGAAATTGTCACATTGGTACAGGGTACGAGTACTATCGCAGAGTATTTCACAAAATTGAGATTGTGCTGGGCAGAATTTGATTGCATTGCGCCTTTTCCTGGTTGTAATTGCACAGAATCGAGAGGTTTTGTAGAATTTATGAAGCAGCAGAAGTTGTTACAATTTTTACTGGGTCTTAATGAGACTTATGAGCAGGCTCGAAGTCAGATCTTGATGCTAGTTCCTCTTCCTTCTGTTAATCAAGCCTATTCAATGATGATTGAAAGAGAAAGCCAACGAGTCATAGCAAACTCAGCTAGGAATGTTAATAATCTGGAGATAGCAGCTCTTATGACTGCTCGTCAAGTTCCTAACAAGTTTAAAAGGGACTGGAATGCTCAGTGTGATCATTGCAAGATGATGGGTCATACTAAAGCCAATTGTTATAGGTTAATTGGATATCCTTCCAACTTCAGATTCAAGAAGAAAGTTGGGCAGCAAAGTGATTCTTATGAGAAGGAAGGTGAAAATCGAAGTCATGCTCACAATGTGAGGGATGAGGAAAGTCGATCACACAATGATGGATCACAAGATCAAGCAGCTCATGTGAATTTTCGTAATGATCAAGGTTACAATAACTATCCTAGAACTGATAATCTTCACGATGATTGGAATAGATCCCATATTCCTTCACAACAACACCTACAGATGATGCAGCAATATGATAAATCATCACATCTCAATCAGTCTAATCTGGGACAGCACAAGGCTGATGATGCACCAGAACCTTCCTCCTCAAATATGTGCAGATTATCTGATTCGAATATGGGAGGTAATTTTTCTAAAGCATTTGCTTCCTATGCATGTAATGATGATAAGGAATAGATAATAGACACAGGTGCATCCAACCATATGATCTCTCATAAAGAGATGTTGAATTTTAGGAAGCCTATTACTGATTATAACAAACAAGTACATTTGCCAAATGGAGGGATCGTAGAGGTATCACATATTGGTAGTTGCGAATTGATGGATGGAAGATCTGTGAAAAATGTTTTATACATTCCAGATTTTAGATATAATCTGCTTTCAGTATCTCAGATTACTAAGGAACTACAATGCTCAGTTCATTTTTTCCTGATTATTGTGTTTTCCAGGACCTCTCAAGTGGGAAGGTACTGGAGATTGGTGATGAAAAGAATGGACTCTATATGATGAGTCACAGAGGGAGTGGTGTTGATTGCTCACCAAAAGGAATGGTTGCTTCCAAGAATAAGCTGGACATCCTTCTTTGGCATAGAAGGATGGGTCATGCCTCTGTAGGAACTATGAGTCATTCTTTTAATATTGATCCTAATGAATGCAAAAGGATTTTAGACAAATGTGATGTGTGTCCATTAGCTCGACAAACCAGATTACCCTTTCCTAATAGTGAGAATAGATCTTCTTGTATTTTTGATTTGTTGCACTTGGATGTATGGGGACCATTTCATGTTCCTACTTTTGATGGTTATAGAATGTTTCTGACTATTGTGGATGACCATTCTCGTATGACTTGGATATTTTTGCTGAAATTAAATAGTGATGTGGTGGTAGTGTTAAGAAATTTCTTTCAACTAGTCAGTACACAATTTGGAAAAAGGGTCAAAGTATTGAGATCAGATAATGGCACTGAATTTGTCAATTCTAATTGTCATGCTTTGTTTACATCTCTTGGTATTGTACATCAGAAAACATGTGTTTACACACCTCAACAAAATGGGGTGGTGGAGAGGAAACATAGATATATTCTAGAACTAGCTAGGGCTATCATATTTCAGGGTTCTATACCTATTATATACTGGGGTCATTGTGTGTTTGGGGCTGTGTATATGATGAATAGATTGCCATCTATAGCTCTCAACAACAAGTCTCCTTTTGAAGTGTTTCATGGTGTTAAAGGATCCTTAACACACCTCAGAACAATAGGTTGCTTGTGTTATGCTAAGTGTTTACCACCTGGAGATAAGTTTGAAGCCAAAGTTGTTCCTGCACTACATATGGGTTACTCTGAAGTTACAAAAGGTTATGTGTTATATAATCTAGCCACTCATAATTTTTTCATATCTAGAGATGTTAGTTTTAAGGAGGATTCATTTCCTTTCCAGAATACATCTCCCTCTCCTACTGTTTTCTTGGACATATCTCCTACTGAAGATTCTCCTATTAATGACTCACATTTGTCTCCTCCACATGATGTTCTTGATAGGCCTAATAATGAGGTTGATGATGTTGATATCTCTATAATGCCTACTGGTGTTAACTCTATGCCTTTGAGACAGTCACATAGAGTTAGGAAACAACCTACATGGATGACTGATTTTGTCACATATGTTGCTTCTACTTCATTACATCATCCTTTATCACATTGTTTGCATTATGCAAATTTATCCTCACAATATCAGTCTTATTTGTGTGATTTCTCTAGTATCACTGAGCCTAAGTCTTACAAGGAGGCATGTTCAGATCCTAGATGGATTTCAGCTATGAAAGAAGAGATCCAAGCACTTGAGGCAAATAAGCCATGGCTTATAGTACCTTTACCTTTTCACAAGAAACCTATTGGTTGTAAATGGGTTTACAAGATCAAGTTTAAGGCTGATGGTACAGTGGAGAGATATAAGGCTAGATTAGTTGCCAAAGGTTACAATCAGAGGGAGGGTCTTGATTATCAAGATACATTCTCACCTGTTGTGAAGATGGTCACAGTAAGAAGTGTTTTATCAATTGTTGCAGGATCTCATTGGCATATACATCAGATGGATGTGTATAATGCCTTTTTACAAGGTGACTTACATGAAGAGGTGTACATGTCTTTGCCTGAGGGTTTTTCTAGCCAGGGGGAGACTTCAGGAATGGTGTGTAGGCTAGTAAAATCATTGTATGGATTGAAACAGGCAAGTAGACAATGGAATGTAAAATTGACAGATGCATTAGTTGATCTTGGTTTTAATCAGAGCAGTCTAGACCATTCATTGTTCATAAAGAAACATCATACACAAATAATAGTGATCTTGGTGTATGTAGATGATATGTTGATAGCTGGAAATGATTTGGTGTTAATAGAGCACACCAAACAAGAATTACATGCTAGGTTCAAGATTAAGGATGTTGGAATTTTGAGATATTTCCTTGGCATAGAATTCAGCAGATCAGAAAAGGGCATACTGATGAACCAAAGAAAATATGCTTTAGAATTGATAGAGAAGATGGGATTGACTGCAGCTAAACCATCTTGGACACCACTGGACATCAACTTGAAGTTAACAAATACATTGCTAGATGAAGCCATGAATGTTACAGATGATCAAGTATTGGCAGACAAGGGTCCATACCAAAGATTAATTGGAAGATTGTTATATTTGACACTAACTAGGCCTGACATTGGATTTGCAGTACAAACTTTAAGTCAGTTTCTGCAATGTCCAAAGAAATCACATATGGAAGCAGCTCTTAAAGTGGTTAGATACATAAAAAGAAAACCTGCAATGGGAGTGTTGATGAGCAGCAAGAAAGACAGAGAATTAACAGCCTTCTGTGATGCAGATTGGGCAGCATGTCCAAATACAAGAAGATCAGTGACAGGGTTCTTAATCAAACATGGAGAGTCTTTGATTTCTTGGAAGTCAAAGAAACAAACAACAGTATCAAGAAGTTCAGCCGAATCAGAGTATAGAAGCATGGCTTCTACTGTATCAGAACTAGTTTGGATCATTGCATTATACAAAGAATTAGGAGAAGAAATACATCTACCTGTAAAGCTTTTCTGTGATAGCAAAGCAGCCTTACAGATAGCAGCTAATCCAGTTTACCACGAGAGAACAAAGCACATTGAAGTCGACTGCCATTTTATCAGAGAAAAGATACAAAAGGGGTTGATTCAAACACTATATCTAAAGACACAAGAACAGCAAGCAGACATTATGACAAAGGGGCTGGCAAGAGCACAACATGAGCATTTGGTTTCCAAGCTGGGAGTTTTGAATATATTCACACCCACCAGCTTGAGGGGGAGTAATGATAAAGGAGTTATTACTTAGTTAACTAAAATTAGTTATAACAAATTATGGTTAGGATTTGTTAGATTAGTTAGTTAGTATTTTAAGTTCTATATAATGTAGTGTTTTAGTTGTTTTCATTAAGAGCTTTTGTATTCCTTTCTAATGAAATAGAAGTGAAGATATTTTCTTCCAAATCCTTCTTCTTCTTCTTCTTCTTCTTCTTCATCTTGCTCTTCTTCATCTCGTTTAATTGTTTCTACAAATTTAAACATAAGCAAATAAAGATGGATCGAGAAACTAATATAATACTAGTAGTTGTGTGATGGAAAACAAGATTAGTTAAAAATAAAAATAATCGATAAAAGTAAAAATTCTATTTAATTTAAATTATTTTAAATTTTTAATAGTCATACATTTTTAAATTTTTAAAAAAACTGTAATCACAACCTATTATAATATTTTAAACTATAACAAATTCTTAAAGATAGAAGAGAAATATTAAACTGGATTTTTTTTTGAATTTATGAATGGGTCAACCTTCTGTAAATAAGTTTAAAAAAATAGTGTCAAGCATATTGAATTAAAAAGGATGATATTTAAATAATTATTGTACTTCTCTAGTCTCTATCTATCTGAATCAGACGCTCTTTTGAATCCAATTTATGCGATTACTTCTTAGTCCGTTCAGGAAAAAAAATGCTTTTAGGATTAGAAAATTCAAAATAGCATACTTCTAATTTTTAATATTAATTTTAATAACAAATTTTATAACAAACACAAGTATTTTATAATATTCAAATTATTAGTTTTTTCTTCTTATTTTAGATTTGTAGAAGTTTAAAAACATATCTAAATTAGATATAAAATAATAGTTTTATTTCAAATTGTTATCGGTCTTTAAAATATTTTTTCACTTGACTAACTAAATTTAGATGTATAATCGATCTGTTACATGGCATTGCAAGTGATCTAAAACTCATTTAGAACATGAGGATCTTAATATAAAGTTGAGAGAAGAATGAAGACACTCTAAAATTGACAAGAATTTGAGAGATGTATTTCATGTTACATGACTGTAAGTGTATTTAAGTTCAATTAACCAAGTAAAAAGAGTGTTTTTAAGTCTAACAATAATTTAAAAATTAAACTAATACTTTATGTTGAATTTAGGGATGTTTTCTAGAGAAACTTACATAAATAGTTATATTAAGAAAATATTTATCATTAATTTCAATAACTTTTTTGTTTTCACTTGATCACTTTAATAATATAATGTGTGATGTCGATACACTCTTTGAATTAATAAATATAATTTTAATATAGGCAAAATGGTGTGGTTGACCCTGATACTTACTTGTATGTGTTTGTTTTGTGACTCATTTATTTAATTATTTGTCAACTCAACTTTTAAACTCAATCAAAATGAGCATTTTAAACCTCTCCAACCACGTGTGTAGCTCACTCTCCTTTACATAATGATATGTCATATGCACATAAGATATATTAATGTCATGTCATAATTATTTTTAAAGTTATTAATCTAAATCGTTTAATAAAGGTAAAATAATAAAAAATTAATCATTTTCTTTTAAGTAAAAGCCATTACATTTTCTTCCATTCCCACTAGTTCACGTGAACCAAGTGGTCGCCATTTTTGCTGGCGAAGCCACTCAAATTCCTTTCGCCTTCATCTACGCCGCACATCATCACCATTTTCCTTTCTTCCTCCAACCTTCACAAAATCAACAATCTAAGCCACATCAGATTCAGCCAAACATCATCACCATTTTTGTCTTTATCTCCACCCACTACAAAAAAAATCCAAATTGTCAATAGATTTTACTAAGAACTTAAAATGGTTAGTATGCTACTAACAAATTACCAACATATTTCTAACTGAATTATATTTTATAACTTGACTACAAAATTCTAATAGATTACCAACATAAATTTTACTAATGAAGTATTTTATTTGACAAATACGGCGAGCAAAAATGGCGCCAAATTTAGTTACATTCTATCAATGGATTACCGACGAAAATATTATTAACACACACCTTTTGTTGGTAATATTACCAACGAAGTATATATCGGTTGATAAATATGAAAAAAGTATTGTTTATATAATTTATTAACATATTACTAATGAATTATTAACTAAATATTTATCAATGACAAGATTGTGTAGCTAAATTTACCAACCAAATATAAATGTATTGGTAAATTAGTAATGAAATGCAATTTGTTGGTAAACTTGTCAAGAAATATCAAATTAGTTGAAAGTTATGCCGACGAATAAAGATTGTAGTTAGTAATTACTAACATCATTAAAATAGTTGGTAATATATCAACTGATCATTAATCAATTGGTAAATTTACCAACATATTGATTATTAGTTGGTAATATTACATATGACTGTTTAGTTGAATAATAACTATTACCAACTCTGATAAAATTTATTTGTAAATTATTAATTACTAACTTACATTTTAATAGTAAATTTACCAATTGAAGTTGAATATTTTGGTAAATCAGCGTCTAGTGTTGATGCTTGCATATTTAGTTTGTGTCATTATGTATTTTAACTTTTAACTTTTAACCAAAACTTGACTTTGTTCAATATTTTTGGTAAACTGCTCAGATTTGAACACCGTCAGTGTCCTTAGCTTTGAAAGGTCATTTTTTATCTTACGGGAAGGTTGGTTCAAGTTTTGCGGCTTTCATTTTTTTATTTATGCCGTTAGATGTTTTAAATTTTATCCTTAGGCCAAAACTTGACTTTGGTCAATATTTTTGTGAACATGCTCAGATGAGAATTTTGTCAGCGTAATTAACTCCAAAGGTCATTTTTTATCTAGTAGGATGGTTGGTTTGGATTTTTAGGCTTTCATTTTTACTGTGTGCCGTTAAGTGTTTTAGCATATAAATTTTGGAAAAATTTAACTTTGGTCAATATATTTGGTAACATGCCCATATAAGAATTTTGTCAGTGCAATTAGATGCGAAAAAGTCATTTTTAATGTAATAAGATAAAGGGTTCGGATTTTGAGGCTTCCATTTTTAGTTTATGTCGTTAGGCATTTTAACTTTTATGTTTTGGCCAATATTTTACTTTAGTCAATATTTTTGATAATCGTGCATGAACTAAAATTTTGTTACCGCAATTAATCATATAAGTTTAGTTTTGATCTCATAGGATGGTTGGTTCGGATTTTGAGACTTTTATTTTAAGTTTGTGTCGTTAAGCATTTTAACTTTTAACTTTTAGCTAAAATTTGTATTAGATCATTTTTTGTTGGAAAACATGCTCAATTTGAATTTAGTCAGCGCGGTTAGCTCTGGAAGATCATTTTTCGCTTTTTCGGATGGCTGGTTTGAATTTTGAGGTTTTCCTATTCAGTTTGTACTGTTAGGTGATTTAATTTTTAACTTTTGGCTAAAATTTGATTTTGCTTAGTTTTTTTTGTAAACGTGATCTGATGAAAATTCTATCAGCGTGATTAGCTTCGGAAGATCATTTTTATATCTAATAAAATGGTTGTTTCAGATTTTGAGGCGTCCATTTTCAGTTGTTGTCACGACCCAAAACCGAGCCGCGACTGGCACCCACACTTACCCTCCCTGTGAGCGAACCAACCAATCTAAACCCTAACATTTCAATATAATATCAACAGAAAGTAATGCGGAAGACTTAAACTCATTAATAAAAACCAATTCAATAACTTCTAAAATTCAACATCTATTATTCCCCAAAATCTGGAAGTCATCACACAAGAACATCTATGATCAAATTACTAAACTAAGAGTATTCTAAGAAGCTAAAACAAGTAAAAGCTAGTCCGTGCCGGAACTTCAAGGCATCAAGACATGAGGAAGAAGATACAGTCCAAGCTAGAAGCATTAGCTCACCCTGAAGATACGGTGTGACGAAGACTGGCTAGAGTTGCGGTTGAGTTGAAGACGACGGCACGTTTGCTGCACTCCACAAATAACAAAGAAGAAAACATAAAGGTAGGGGGTCAGTACAAACACAAGTATTGAGTAGGTATCATCGGTCAACTCAAAATAGAAAACAGTATATATCAAGTAATATCATAAATCAACTACAATACTCAACATGTAGCAACCACAAGTACTATAATCATTAATAAGTACCGCCAAGTTCATACATAAGGACTCAAGCCTCAGTATCATACTCATTTGGGAATTAGGTTCATTAGATTGAGTATATTAACATATTTCAAGATTCATTATCTTTATTCTCCTCGTGTCGGTACGTGACACTCCGCTCCATATACTATCCTGGTGTCGGAACGTGACACTCCGATCCCATATACTATCCTGGTGTCGGAACGTGACACCCGATCCATATTCTATCCTGGTGCCGGAACGTGGCACTTCGATCCTCATTCTATCCTGGTACTGAAACGTGGCACCCGATCCATATACTATCCTGGTGTCGGAACGTGACACTCCGATCCTCATTCTATCCTGGTACCGGAACGTGGCACCCGATCCATATACTATCCTGGTGTCGGAACGTGACACTCTGATCCTCATATACTATCTTGGTACCGGAACGTGGCACCCGATCCTCTATTTCTATCCTGGTACCGGAACGTGGCACCCGATCCCCTAATCTCACTACTTTCGTTCATCAAGCCTTCTTTCATACCAAGGCATCATCATTAACAAAGTAGATTAGGGTTATCTTTCAAGATTTAGGATTCAATAGCTTCATCATGCTTTTTTATCACAATTATATAATCACATTCATGCAAGCATACAGTAAGCATATAGAAGGGTTTACAATACTACCAATACAATCATTCACTATTAAGAGTTTACTACGAATAGATAAAACCATAACCTACCTCCACCAAAAATTCGTGATCAAGCAAGAAATTTCCCGAGCTTTGTTTCTCTCTTCCTCGTTCGACTCTCTCTCTCTCTTTGTTCTTTCTATTTTCTTTATTCAAACCCTCTTTCTTTTACCCTAATTAGCATATAATTAAGTATAAAAGATGGCAATAATAACCCACTAATTAACTCAAGGTTACCTCTTTTAACCCCCAAGTAATTAGACTTATTAACATTAACCCACTAACTTTATAATTAAAGCAGGAATAGTCAAAAACGTCCCTTAAAACATTTAAAGAAAATCCGACCCAACCTGGGATTACGCAGTCTGTGACGGCCCGTCGTGCCTGCGACGGTCCGTCCTGCTGCTCCGTCACAGAGTTCAGAGACTCAATTCTATTAAAGGGTCTGTGACGGTCCGTCGTGCCCACGACGGTCCGTCCTGCCATGTCGTCACGAAGTTCAGAGAGTCGATTTCAGTACCCAATTTCAGAATTTCTAAGTGTTTTGAAACGAGACCCCCTCGACGGTCCATCGTGCCCATGACGGTCCGTCGTGGGGTCCGTTGTCTCAGCCAGTTTTCCAAAAATAAAATTTACTGCTCAAAACGACTAAACAGGTCGTTACAATAGATACCAATTTACCCATCGTTCGTCCTCGAACGATCATAGGAAGGAAAACAAGGGCGAGAAGGAGTACCTGAATCTGTAAACAGGTGTGGGTATCTTTCTCGCTTATCAGCCTCCTTCTCCCAAGTAGCCTCTTCAACTGGTCGATTCTTCCATTGAACTTTGATGGATGCAATCTCCCTTGACCTCAGCTTGCGGACTTCTCTATCGAGAATGGCAACAGGCTCCTCCTATAAGACAAATTCATCAAGCAGAACTGAATCCCATCGAATGATGTAGTTTCCATCCCCATGGTATCTTTTCAACATAGACACATGAAATACCGGATGCACTCCGGACAGCCCCGGAGGCAAGGCTAATTCGTAAGCCACCTACCCTACTCGTTTAAGTACTTCGAATGGTCCAATATACCTTGGGCTTAGCTTACCTCGCTTACCAAACCGCATCACCCCTTTCATGGGTGAAACCTTCAACAAGACTTGTTCACCCTCCGTGAACTCCAAGTCTCTAACCTTTCGATCTGCATATTCCTTTTGCCTGCTTTGAGCCGCTAAAAGCTTTTCTTGAATAGATTTCACCTTCTCTAATGAATCCCTCAAAAGGTCAGTACCCCAAGGTCTAACCTCAAATGCATCAAACCACCCAATGGGAGACCTACATCTCCTACCATACAATGCTTCAAATGGAGCCATATCAATACTGAGTGATTGATAGTTATTATTGTATGAAAACTCCGCTAAGGGTAAGAAGTTATCCAATGACCACCAAATTCTATCACACATGCACGAAGCATATCCTCCAACACTTGAATTGTCGCTCAGACTGACCATCGGTCTGAGGGTGAAATGCTGTACTAAGGTCCAACCTAGTACCCAATTCAGCATGCATGTTTTCCAAAACTTAGAAGTAAACTGCGTACCTCTATCTGATATGATGGAGAGTGGAACCCCATGCACAACCGAACAATTTCTGAGATATAGATTTTGGCTAACTTCTCGGCATTGTAGTCACCTTGACCGGAATGAAGTGCGCATACTTAGTTAATCTGTCACAATTACAACAATCACCCAAATAGAATCAAACTTACCCAATGTCTTTGGAAGACCAACCACGAAATCCATTGCAATTCTCTCCCACTTCCATTCAGGAATGGGCATTCTCTGAAGAGTTCCTCCGGGCCTCTGGTGCTCATACTTTACTTGTTGACAATTTGGACATTTGGCAACAAAATCAACAATGTCGCGCTTCATTCTACTCCACCAAAAGTGTTGCTTTAGGTCACGGTACATCTTAGTTGCACCCGGATGTATAGAATACCTTGAACTATGAGCCTCTGTCAGAATAGTGTTGATCAAATCATCGACGCGGGGTTACACATACCCTTCCCTTAATCCTCAAAACACCTTTATCATCGTTGTTGCTTCTTTAGCCTCTTTAAAACACTTATCTCGGATCCGGATCAATTTTCATCACTAAACTACTTTCCCTTAATCTTGTCAAGGAAGGAAGATCTTGCCTACACAAAGCTAACAATCCTCCCTTCTCATTTACTTCAACCTCATAAGGTCATTAGCCAGAATCTGAACCTCTCTAGCCAATGGGCGTCTAGAAACTTGCAAGTGAGCTAGACTTCCTATGCTTCCCTGCCTTCTACTTAAGGCGTCTGCCACAACATTCGCTTTTCCCGGATGATAAAAATAGTGATGTCGTAGTCCTTCAGTAGTTCATCCATCTCCTCTGTCTCAAGTTCAAATCTTTTGAGTAAAAACATATTGTAGGCTACGATGATCCGTATAGACCTCACACTTAACCCCATATAAATAGTGCCTCCATTGCTTTAATGCAAATACCACCGCGGCCAATTCCAAATCATGGGTCGGATAGTTACGTTCATGCACCTTTAATTGCCACAAAGCATAAGTAATTACATTCTTCTCTTGCATGAGCACTGCACCCAAACCAGAATAGGATGCATCACAATAAACAATGAAGTTCTTACCCTCTACTGGCAAGGTAAGGATAGGTGCGGTAGTCAACAAAGTCTTGAGCTTCTGAAAGCTTCCACATTCGTCCGACCACACAAATGGAAACATTCTGCTAGTCAAGTTCGTCAATTGGGAAGCAATGGAAGAAATATCCTTGACAAATCGACGGTAATAGCTAGCTAAACCAACAAAGCTCCTTATTTCTGACACATTAGTGGGTATTACCCATTCTTCACTGTCTCAATCTTAGAAGGATCCACAATCACTCCATCCTTAGAAACCACGTGCCCCAAGAAGGACACTGCATTCTAGCCAAAATTCACACTTAGAGAACTTGGCATAAAGCTTTTTCTCCCTCAACATATCCAATACAATTCTCAAATGCTCCTCTGTTCCTTCTACTTTTAGAGTATATCAGTATATCATCAATAAATACGATCACAAAGAGATCCAAATATGGCTTAAAAATCCCGTTCATCAAGCTCATGAACGCAGCAGGGGCATTCATAAGACCAAAAGACATCACTACAAATTCGTAATGCCCATACCTGGTTCGAAAAGCAGTCTTTGGCACATCCGTTGCCCGTATTTTCAATTGATGATAACCGGATCTCAAGTCAATCTTAGAGAAGACACAAGCACCTTGTAACTGATCGAACAAGTCATCTATGCGAGGAAGAGGATACTTGTTCTTAATAGTTACCTTATTCAATTGTCTATAGTCTATGCACATCCGAAAACTCCCATCCTTCTTCTTCACAAATAACACTGGAGCACCCCAAGGAGATGCACTTGGTCTAATGAAGCCTTTGCTCAACAACTCTTGAAGTTGGGCCTTTAACTCTCTTAACTTGCGGGAGCCATTCTATAAGGGGGTATAGAAATGGGGCGAGTACCCGGTTCAAGATCAATACAAAAGTCAATATCTATATCCGGTGGCATACCAGAAAGATCTGCAGGGAACACATCCAAAAACTCACGGACTACCAAAACCGACTCAATCGAAGGTACTTGGGTTAGTATCATCCCTGAGGGTGTGCAAAGAAAGCTAAACAACCCTACAAACCATTCTCTTAGCATGAAGAAAGGACACGATACGAACCGGATTGGAAGGTAGTCGCCCTCCCACACTAACAGGATCTGTCCCAGGCTTGGCTAACGTCACAGTTTTAGCATTACAATCCCAGATCGCAAAATTCGGAAAAGAGGGAGAAAGCCAAGTCATACCCAGAATTACATCAAAGTCAACCATTTCTAAGATAACCAAATCTAATAAGTGTTGCTCCCACAAAATTCACCAAACAAGACCTATATACCTTTTCAACTATCACAGACTCACCCACGGAGTAGAGTAGAAACACGAATAGGCGTTGTCAAGTAATTCACAAGGTAAATTAAGAACAGTAGCAAATGAAGAGATAGATTACATAAGAAAATGTGGATCCAGGATCAAACAATACAGAAGCCATGCAATCACAAAACGAAAGATTACCTGTGATGACAGCATCGGATGTCTCCGCTTCAGATCTCCCAGGGAAAGCATAACAATGGGCCCTATCACCTGTCTGTCCGTTGCCCCTACCATGTTGTGATGTAGTGGCTCCAGTTGCCCATCACCCCGGCCTTTTGTGACCACCATTACCTCGACTACCGCGTCCTCCAGAATGACGGTCTCTTCCATAACCACCTCTACCTCTAACCATTGGAGGTCTGTAACTCTGTTTGGGACATACCTCTAATGTGTCCAGTCTCCCACATCCATAAACACTCTCGGGATTCAGCATAGGTTCTCAGAGAAGTGTTGCCGGTCTGAGGTGGACCCCCAACTACATCTTTAGTGAACGGCTGAATTGGTCGGACTGAGTAACCTCCGGAACCCTGTCCTCTAGAGTAAGAACCATTAAACTCACCTCCCTTTCGAAACCTTTTTGATGTCGACGCCATGTGAAGTCATCTGGCGTTACTCCTTCCACCTCTATCACAAAGTCTACCACTTCTGAAAGGATTTGTGTAGCCGCTACCTGTAAGGCTGAAATCTGCAATTCTGACCTCAACCCCTTCACAAAACAGCGAATTCGCTCTTGTGGACGAAACAAAGCTGGGTGGCGTATCTGGATAGTACACGAAACCTAGCCTCATAAGCAGTAACCGACATCCTCCCTTGCTCTAGGCTCAAGAAAATCATCTCTTTTCCTATCCTCAAAGTCCGGGGAATATACTTTCCATAAACAAGTTAGAGAATGATACCCAAGTTCATAGGGTGGTGCCTCTGTTGGTTGACACTCAACATGTGACCGCCACCACATTTTGGCGTGCCCTGGAAATGATAAGTCACGAAATCAACACCAAACCGTTCTACTATACCTATCTTGTGTAGTAGCTCATGACAATCAACCCAGAAAATCGTAGGCATCCTCCGATTCAGCACCCTTGAAGATGGGGAGGTTTCAATTTCAAAAAACTTACTGAAAAGTTCATGCTCATTTGTCATTATAGGCCTTGTAGTCGACGAGGAAACGTGCCTATTTCCAATGAGGCATCATACGGGGAGCCATAGTGGTTTCATGTTGTACCTCTGAAACCGGAGGTGTTGGTGCGAAGAGAAAACACTGGAGGTGCCTGACCTGATCAGATAACCCGCTAAGATAAGCAAGAACTGATTGATCATCTCTGGGGTAGGTGGGGTGGCAATTCCTCATTTGCACTGTTCATTCTCCCCTTCCTCACCCTCTCTTACTACTTCCTCAGTCGGTGGAGGAGTCAGCGCCCCATAGCATCAGATGGTAGGTTACTGCTCCTTTCCTCTAGAGGACGTCCCCCACGACCTCTACCACGGCCTCTTGCCGCTACTCCTCTTCGAGCTACAGCCCAGTGGCTGGTCAGATGCTTTTGTTGCCGGTGCGTGTGTGTGGTTGGTGTTGGCGCAGTCGTTGCTCTAGTTCTAACCATCTGCGAATAGAGTGAAGATGGTCAGATAGCAATTTGTATCACCTAGATACCAATTGGATTCAAGTAGTAGCACGAAAGAAAGAAAGAAGAATGGAATTTTCCTAAAGTCTTATAGCCTCTCAAAAGAAAAGTAAAGGCGTCCCCCTACCGTTCTTAAGACTCTACTAGACTCGTTCTTGTGATGAGACCAAACGAACCTAATGCTCTGATACCAAGTTTGTCACGACCCAAAACCCGAGCCGCGACTGGCACCCACACTTACCCTCCTATGTAAGCGAACCAACCAATCTAAACCCTAACATTTCAATATAATATCAACAGAAAGTAATGCGGAAAACTTAAACTCAATAATAAAAACCAATTCAATAACTTCTAAAATTCAACATCTATTATTCCCCAAATTCTGGAAGTCATCACCACAAGAACATCTATGATCAAATTACTAAACTAAGAGTATTCTATGAAGCTAAAACAAGTAAAAGCTAGTCCGTGCCGGAACTTCAAGGCATCAAGACATGAGGAAGAAGATCCAGTCAAGCTAGAAGCATTAGCTCACCCTGAAGATCCGGTTTGTGACGAAGACTGGCTAGAGTTGCGGTTGAGTTGAAGACGACGGCCACGTTTGCTGCACTCCACAAATAACAAAGAAGAAAACATAAAGGTAGGGGGTCAGTACAAACACAAGTACTGAGTAGGTATCATCGGTCACACTCAAATAGAAAACAGTATAATCAAGTAATATCATAAATCAACTACAATACTCAACATGTAGCAACCACAAGTACTATAATCATAATAAGTACCGCCAAGTTCACACATGAGGACTCAAGCCTCAGTATCATACTCATTTGGGAATTAGGTTCATTAGATTGAGTATATTAACATATTTCAAGATTCATTATCTTTATTCCCTCGTGTCGGTACGTGACACTCCGCTCCATATATATCCTGGTTGTCGGAACGTGACACTCCGATCCTCATATTCTATCCTGGTGTCGGAACGTGACACCCGATCCATATACTATCCTGGTGCCGGAACGTGGCACTCCGATCCTCATTCTTATCCTGTTACCGAAACGTGGCACCCGATCCATATACTATCCTGGTGTCGGAACGTGACACTCTGATCCTCATTCTATCCTGGTACCGGAACGTGGGGCACCCGATCCATATACTATCCTGGTGTCGAAACGTGACACTCCTATCCTCATATACTATCCTAGTACCGGAACGTGGCACCCGATCCTCTATTTCTATCCTGGTACCGGAACGTGGCACCCGATCCCATAATCTCAGTACTTTCGTTCATCAAGCCTTCTTTTCATACCAAGGGCATCATCATTAACAAAGTAGATTAGGGTTATCTTTCAAGATTTAGGATTCAATAGCTTCATCATGCTTTTTTTATCACAATTATATAATCACATTATGCAAGCATACAATTAAGCATATAGAAGGGTTTACAATACTACCAAACATATCATTCACTATTAAGAGTTTTACTAGAATAGCATAAAAACGATGACCTACTCCACCGAAGATTCGTGATCAAGCAAGCAATTTCCCAAGCTTTGTTTCTCTCTTCCTCGTTCGACTCTCTCTCTCTCTCTTTGTTTTTCTATTTTCTGTATTCAAACCCTCTTTCTTTTACCCTAATTAGCATATAATAAGTATAAAAGATGGCAATAATAAACCCACTAATTAACTCAAGTTACATCTTTTTAACCCCCAAGTAATTAGACTATTAACATTAACCCACTAACTTTATAATAATAGCATAAAGCAGGAATAGTCAAAAACGTCCCTTAAAACATTTAAAGAAATCCGACCCAGCATGGATTTCGCAGTCCGACGGCACGTCGTGCCTGCGACGGTCCGTCCTGCAGCTCCGTCAAGAGTTCAGAGACTCAATTCTATTAAGGGTCTGTGACGGTCCGTCGTGCCCACGACGGTCCGTCCTGCCATGTCGTCACGAAGTTCAAGAGTCGATTTCAGTACTCAATTTAAGAATTCTAAGTGTTTTGAAACGAGACCCCCTCGACGTCCGTCGTGCCCATGACGGTCCGTCGTGGGGTCCGTCGTCTCAGCCAGGTTTTCCAGAAATAAAATCTGCTACTCAAAACGACTAAATAGGTCGTTACAGTTGCGTTGTTAGGCGATATTTCTTGTAATTCTTGACTAAAATATAGATTTGGTCAATATTTTTTGGTAAGTGTGCTCAAATTAATTTTTTTCATATAATGGCATGTGCCATATTAAGATTAATTTAACTTGTTATCATAGATTTGCAATGTTTCATTCAAATATGATTTTAAAAATTTATTAATATTTTTTTATTGATATTCGTGTTTAGATTTTAAATGCAATAAATTAATAAATATTTACTATTGAATAATCATTCAATTAATAATATTTTTGAACATATTTTCATCAATTACCTAACCTAACATGAACTTGAATGATATATTACCAATAAACTAACAACCAACTAGTAAATTTATTAGAAAATAAATAATCATACTAACGTATTTAAAATTTATTACCAACAAGTGTTGTGGTATAGCCAAAAGTACTCATACATCCTTAACCAAGAGGTTTAGGTTCAATTTCCGTTGTGTACATAATCATCTTTGTTAGGGAGCGCTTTACTACATAATGTGGGACTTTTTCAACGTAAATTCAAATTTATTCGGGCTCCAATGTGGGTACCGAACACCGGATTGTAAACAAAAAAAATAAAAAAAAGTATTTAAAATTTATTGGTAAATTACCAACACAAATTATTTGTTACTAAAATTACCAACAAGTTATCGATATATGAATCGAATAATGAAGAAAAAATTTACTAACCCTTTTCAATTCGTTAGTAAAGTTACTAACGATATACTAACCAAAAATTAGTTGGTAAATTTACCTACGGAAATTTCAGGGTCATGTTTCAAAAAAATTTAACTACATATTTGGGTGTTTGCCAACTGATTTTTGATTGGTAAGTTTACCAAAAAATTACAATCGGTTGGTAATATTTACCAACGAGCTTTTTAGCAACAGATTAATATAAGTTGGCATTTGGTTGGTAACTCAATTTGCCAACCGATTTTATCAATTTACCAACGATTTCTTTGTTGGTAATTAAGGTTCCTTTTGTAGTGACCGCACACCAACATTATTTTCGTTGTCATGATTAGATCCTTGCATTTTTACCCACCTCCTTCTCCTCTCCACTAACCAGCTGCGCCTCTCTCCATCCACTGCATATTAGTGGTGTTCGGCAAACACCACCAACACCGCTCTCTCCCTCCATTGGTGATTAGTGGACTCAATGAGGTGCCCAAGTTCATCTAAATAGATGAAAATATATTGTGGAAAAGAAAGAAAAAAGGTTGGGCAAGTGATGACCGGAAATGAGGTGTTATGGGCGAAGAAGAAGGTTAATTAATTAATGGTTTAACAAAATTATATTTTTAAAAAATTATATTTTTTTATAATATTTAATATTTTCAAGTAAAAAGCTCCTAACTCTCCTTAATAGGCGTGTAATTACATAGTTTCTTCAATTCAGATATCTACTGTCACATAAGTTTGGTCAATGGTCAGAGATGTTTATTATATTGTGTTTTGTCAAGTTTAAGGGTTCAATTAACAAATCGGTAGCTAGAAGAATTCTTAATACAAACTGATACAAGTATAAGAGTTACTTAGACCATTTTCCTTTAATATATATACTATAGAGAACAATTGATAAAACACATATAATACAAGTTTTATGAATAGATAATACACTTATCGCACATTTTAATATAATGTGTCAATTTATTACCAAACAAATATAAAATATTTTAAAACAGTTATAACACATATATATTGAATACAATCATGCATATTTATTTTTGATACATATTATAGATTAATCATAGTATTGAGATATATTGCTATAAATGATAAAAAAAATATTGCTAAATGGTCAGAAAATTTGACTCAGATTTTGAATAGAAATTTTAAAAAATTATAATATTTTTTTATTTTAAAATAAATTGATCTTTTTTCATTTTTAGTACAATTATATTAAAGTTAAAAAGATAAAATTATTTTTTAAAACAACATAAATGAAATATCACTCTGATTTTATTTGTTTGTTTTTATTTTGAGTATGTTTCTCTATAGATTTTTATGTCAACTCAATTATTTTCACTTTAATTGATATAGGTACATTTAATATTTTTCTTCTGGAAAGTAAGGAGTATTTTTTAAGTTATAAGAAACATATCTAAGGGCCCGTTTGGCCATAAATTTTCCAAATAATATTTGGGAAAAATTTGGCAATAATGTTTTTGTCCATACAAATTTTCCATTATTGGCAAATATTTTTGGCAAATATCCCAAATTTTCAAATACTAGTTTTTTCTAGTATTTGGGCCAAATCTCATTATTTGGGATATTTTAAAAATTAAAATTTTACCCCAATCTTTTATCTTTTACAAAAAAACACCCTCCTCTAGGCTTGCGTTGTATTACATAATTTTTTACGTGAACACCAAAATAGTGATGAAATATTTAGTGAATATTAAATAATGATGTAATTGTTGATGAAAATTATTAAAAATTGGCTCTAGGTAACAAAGTCATGTACTTTACTTCACGATGTATGAAATAATTCTTGTTGCACTCACTCTAAATTACCACATTGCTTTAGTGTCATGGACATTATTTGTTATTGTTGTAGCGAACATTCAATTGACTTATAATACAAACTTTTAGTTAGTTTTGATAGTTTTTAAAACTTGTGTGTATAAATCATATTTTTCTAAAAAGGTGAAATATATTTTCCAAATTTTATGGCCAAACACATGGTGAAATTTCACCCAAATTTTCACTCAAATAATATTTGTCAAGAATATGTGGAAATCTATGGCCAAACGCTAGCTAAGAAAAGACAAACCAACACAACACAAGCCAGCCTGGAAAGGTCAACAATACCGAGTTGACTCTGCTCTATCCATTTTAGATCAATAATTTTTTGGGCAAATTCATAAATTAAAGTGATCAAGATTAAACTATATTAATCTCAAGTTCTCAAGTTTCGTTTTTCATTAATAAAAGTAAAAATCTTTATCAAACACTATTTTTTGCAGATTCACTTCAGAGAATCATTTCCATTGATAATTCTTTGATATCAAATCAAATAAAAAGTAAATAAAAATAAAATTGCTAATTAAAAGAAAGATAATGCAAAATGTTGATACTAAAAAAAATTATGTTATTATTTTAGATGTGTGGAGAATGAATAAAATTGATTTATTGGAGTGATTTAGGAGCTTAATTGTTTGAGATAGTGTGAGTGTACATATTGTGAAGATTTTTTGTTAATTTATGACAAATTTTAACAAAATGATGAAAGTTGTAAAATTTTAAATAATTGAGGAATGTTTTGTAATAAGAAAAATAATTTAAGAATGTAATTTAAATAAAAGTTCTACACAAATACATATATAAATGTGCATAAGATTGAACGACAATATTTTAAATCCACAATTAATTAAGATGCATTCTTATATATCTAATACTGTTGGCTTTTAAAAAAAAGAATGACTCTGTTTAAAAAATAATGAACTATTTTATTTTATTTTGTAACATTTTAATTAATCAATTGTTAATGTGTCATGTTTAAAGGACGATAGTTTGTACCTTCAACATAATTTAATTTTAAAACCATAAGACTGAATTTATTTATTTTTTTAAAAAAAGTTTATAATATAAATAGAAAGATGGGAGTAAAAAAACTATGGGAATAATAAATATGATATGTGTGCCAACTCTACATGTAATTCAAGTCATCCAAATCGTAAAAACTAGTCAAAATGATAAAGTATATAACAATATAATAAAAGTAAGGTCTGAATGGGCAGTGGATAAGTTTGTTACTTATCCTGGTGTGATGTGAACATTGTTTGTCAATCCATCAAAATATACTCCCAATATTTAACTTACTTTAATGTTTGCACGTCCCTTTATTGATTAAAAATGTATATATTCGTTGAAGTTGGTAGGACCCCACTTGTAATATTCTCCGTACAAAATTCTAGTACGGTACCTAACTATTGGGAACAAAAATGCAAGTATTAAAATTTCTCTTTTCCTTATCAATTCTTGTTTTTAATTAAAAATGTGATCAGAAGCCATTAGCAAAATCAGAAGATTCTCCATTCAAAAACTCTTGTATTTCATTGTCCAAAATCATCAAAAATTGTTCTTCTGTATTAGTTCCCTGTTGTTTGTTGTTCAAATAAGTTATTTGCTTTTATTAGACACTTACTTTACACGGGTTTGATTTTAGCTTAGCTGGCATATATTCAAATTAAATTAACTTGATTTTATGTGCACGTGGGCTTTAGATTTGTGGATGACATGGCATGAAAAGTTTGATGACATGGCAGGGAAGAGAGTGTTCACACGGTGATTGTTTTCGACAGTTATGAGAGGATGATGTAATGTTATGTAGGGGTAATTTTGGAATTTTGCTGAGACCATTAGACAAAAGCTGGGGACAGTTGGCAGACAAATAGGTCCTCCTGTCGCTTGGAAGAAAAGAGGACCAAATCTATATGCACGAGTGTTTTGTGGCTCCATTTTCATCTGTTATTGTTTATATTTCAAAATTAAATCTAATAATTGATTTTGAAATTATTAAATAAATCTAAAAATATTGTTTATTGATTTTGATTTAATCTGGTTATTCATGATTAATCATACACAAATATAAAAGAAATGATTCGTTAAAAAAAAGTACAATAATTAATTTCAAAAAGATAAATAGTTATAACAATTAGTATTACATAACTTTCGATTATTAAATTTACTCTGAATAAAACTTTCAATCCACTACTTTGTCCTAGACAAGGAAGAGATAGTGATATTTTTTGTCCAATCAAAAGTTGTCATAAACACTCATATACATGAAATCAAAGATATAAATACTCTTATTTTAGGTGTATTTGCTTTCACAAATAAATTATAAATAAAATTTTCTAAAAACTTATCTATATATATATATATATAAATTTATTCATAAAAATAATATATCATATATGTATAATTATAAATATGTTTATATAATTTATCGGCCAGTTCAATTCTTTTTTTTTTTTTGATTTTTTTGGTAACAAAGTCAAAAACAAATGAAACATTATTCATTTTTAAAAATGTAAAAATGAGCCAAACCATATAAAAAAAATTGATTTAGCTTAATTTTTAAATTTGAATTGATTTTTATTCAAATCATAAATACCCCTGCACGCACGTAACTTGTTATCAACTTTTGTTCTTTCATATTTCTTTCTATCAAATCTTATCAAACTCTCCTCTATTTTTTTTTTATTTTCATAATATTAAAATAGCTTATACTCCTAATTCCTAATGGTTGACTTTAAAATATTCAATAAAACTTTATACTATGCATAAATAAAAACACGAGGAGGGAAATAATAAAATTTGATAAGTAGGTAGGTATATGAATGAACCAAAAGTTGATTACTACTTTATATATATTTATCCTCAAAGTGACAGGATGATCTATTTGACTGCCAAACAGTCCCCTGTCTTCCCTAAATTCCAAAATTACCCTTCTTTGTGTAATGTAAGACATTACGTCATTCCTCTTATAAGATGGTCCAGGAAAGTGACATTCACCATGTGAACGCCCTCCATTTTCTTCCACGTCATCAACTATTACCCAAAATATCCCACGTGAAGATGTCAGCTAAGCTAAAAATTAAACCCCGTGTACAATAAGTGTACTCATCTTCATTTCTAAACTATATAAGTTACTTTTAAAAAACAAAACATCCAAAGACCAAACATTTTCTCTGTTTTTTCAAATTTTCAACAATGCAGAGGTCAACAAAACTTAGTGGTGAAGAAGAGTTTTCAATCATGGTTGCTGCTTTAACCAATGTGATTACTGGTACTACTGCTGCTGCAACTATTTCATCATTTCCTTCTACGAGTGGTATGTCGCCGCCCTTGTTTCGTGTACCGGAAGAAACAGAGCGTTGTCAGTACTGCAAAATAAATGGTTGTTTAGGCTGCAACTATTTTGCAACCTCATCAGCTGCAGCTGGTGTTGTTAACAACAACAAGGCATTAAAGATTGTTGGGAAGACGAAAAAGAAGAAGAAGAATTACAGAGGAGTGAGACAGAGACCATGGGGAAAATGGGCAGCGGAAATTAGAGATCCAAGAAGGGCAGCTAGAGTATGGCTTGGAACATTTACTACAGCTGAGGACGCAGCTAGAGCTTATGACAGAGCAGCTATTGAATTTAGAGGTCCAAGAGCTAAGCTTAATTTCTCATTTACAGATTACACTTCAATTCAACAACACAATAATAATAATAATAATAACAGTACACCCATGCAAGTGCAACAACAATCAGCGCCCTCGCAGTTACAACAAGGAATGAACACAGAAGAAGAAGAGTTCTGGGATCAATTGATGAATTCGGACAATGAAATTCAACATTATCTTTATAGAGAATCATCTGATTCTGCTAATGGCTATATTGCTCATAGCTTCTAGGAAGCATTTTGCATGCCCTTTCAGTATCAAATTAAATTTGTTTTTTCAATTAAGATTGTGACATAAATAGTTAGGCGACATACTGGAGTTTTGACAAAGTGAGAGAAAAATCACCTGATGATTTTGATGGCACCTAACCGTACCAACTTCAACGAAATTAAATATATTTAATGAATGAAACGTGCATAAATTGAAGTTAAATATTGACAAATTAACAATGTTCACACCAGGAGGAGTATTGAGTAATAAGGTTATCCTCTGCCATTCAGACCATACTTTATTATATACTAATTTATCAATTTCACTATTATTTTGGATTAGGGTGACTTGAACACAAAATATCATAATTCATAGGTATTATTCTTTTTCCACGGATAGATAGAGTTTGACAGTTATCAATGATATAAAAGAACTACTACTTATGATTAGATTGAATTTGTGTATTTTCAAGCGTAAAAAATGACTTTAAAGGAAAAGTTATTAAATTAACTCAAAATATATGATTCACCTAATATATTCAAAGAATTTTTCAACACTTGTAAATTTAGCACAATCCAATCATTTAAAATTAATGAGAATAACTACTTCATTTGTTTACTTTTATTTTTTATTTATGTTTTCATTTTTACATGTCATTTTTAATCAAACAAGAAAAGATAATTATAGTTTAGCGTTTTATCTTCGGTATCAATGATTTATTCTTCAAATTATTTTCTAAAATCTAATGCTAAACATCATTAATTTAATGGGGATAACACTTTCGTTATTTTAATTTGTTTATTTGATGTTCACTTAATATGAAATTTAATCAAGTAATTTTTTAAAATAATTGATCTTTATTTATATGTAATATTTTTTTAAAAAAAATCTAATAGCATTAAATATATTATGTGAAAATTATAAAAATATATTATTTTAAAAAATAATTGAAAAGTAAAATAGAATGGATAGCCATGAGTCAATAAGATGGAAAAGGAAAAGTTAATAAAATGGATAGAGCAAAAGTTAAGTCAACTCGGTATTGTTGACGCTACGACGTGTACGGAGGAATGCACCTGATGTCTTGTTTGTTTTGTCTTTTCTTAGACCCATCTTAAAGATTTATACTTTTCAACTTTAATACCCCTTTGTCCTTTATAATGAAGAAAAGATTTATGTTACCATTTGATCTTTTTAATAAATATTATTTAAATAAAAATTTGAGAAAAATTTTATCATGTGTTTGGCCATAATATTTGGAAAATATATTTTAGTTTTTTGGGAAAATATGATTTATACATATTAAAAATATTAAAATTAACTATAAGTTTGTATTATAAGTTAATTGGATCTTTGTTAAACCATTAACAAATAGTGTCAATGACACTAGAGCAATATGTTAATTTGGAGCGAGTGCAACGAGCATCGTTCCATACATCGTGAAGTAGACAAAATGCATGAGTTTGTTATCTTGAGTTGATTGTTCGCCATTTTCATCAATAACAATATTATCATTCAACACTCACCGAATATTTCATCATTACTTTGGAATTAACGTAAAAAATTATGTAATACAACGTAAGCAACAAATATAAAGGATTTTTTTTGTAAAAAATAAAAGTTTGAGGTAAAATTTCATTTTTTTAAAGATTCCAAATAATGAAATTTGGCGCAAATACTAGAAAAACTAGTATTTAAAAATTTGGGATATTTATCAAAAATATTTACCAAATATTGGCAAAATGTATGAACAAACACTCTGCCAAATTTTTTCTCAATATTATTTGAAAAATATATAACTAAACGGGATCAAACTTATAATAGAATAATAAATATTTTATATTTTAATTAAAAGATTTTGCGTATGAAGCTCTTTGGGCATGAAACCAAGATATCTTAATAGTAAACGTCAATTTTATTGAGATTAATATAAATATCAAATGCCGAATCAAGAAAGAGAAACTTGAGAATCTGTTTGAGAGTCAGTCAACAATTGACTTTTAGTAGGTAATTGGATCTAATTTTCATAAAAGTTGCAAATGGCTTATAATATGATTGCATTGTGTAAGTAATTTATTCGTTGATGATCCTTCTTTTTTTAAAAAAAATAAATATCTTCATCATTCTAATATTTTTCAAAAATATTGTTTTAATACTATTTACATTTTATTTCTTTCTTATTCTAAATCTTTATTTCATGTCATTGTTTATATTACTATTTTTTATGATATTATATTTATTTTTTTCATTTAACATACTTTTTTAGTATTTTCAATTTTTAAATTAAGATAGGATTCTTTGTTTAATAAAGTTACAAACTTTATTTTTCTTTTCCTTAAAATTATATTTATATATGACATTATATGACATAAGAACACTGTTATTTTCTTAGTTTTGAACTTCGAATTTTTGTTATATTCCTAATTTCGTTTATTTTGTAGTAGCTCTAACTTAGAATTTCACATCAAAAGTCTATTTTTTCAAAAAAATAAAAATAAATAGACTTGAAAGATTGCATATGTGCAAGTAATTTTCCAAAAAAAAGTACTTGCCACAATGATGCTCAAATGTTTTTGAACATCTTATTTAAGGTGATTGGTTTGTACGCTTAAAAAACTTAATCACCTCAAATACTTATACTAAAATAATACAATATGTGATTTAATAAAATAAAATATATGTTAATTAATTAAATTTAAATAAAATAAATTATAAATTTAAATATATGACATACACATTAAATTAATATAAATATTTGATAGTGAAATTTTTTTACCTGTTTGTACCCTACTGCCAATATACTGTTAATTATTTGGCCTGTTCTTTAGAGTTGGGAACAAAAAATAATCATGGTGGCACATATGTTCATAAAATACTATTCTGGTTCTAGTCATTCTTTGTGACAAAAATAATATCTTTCCATTATAATCTCGCAAGGATCATGCGACCATAGTATAGATGTATTTTTTATTTAATTTAAAAATACTGTTGGATGAGACGCGGATTCGAAGATTACGGGGATGAGTATATAAAAATAAAATACTCTTAGCATCTTACCCTTTTATCTAGGAGCGTATATAATCGGATTGGTTTAATTTTTAAATTATAAACCAAAACAAATCAATAACACTCGGGTTTTTCAACTTTGAATTTCTTTGGGTTTTTTAGATTTTTGATTTTTTTTTTATAAAGTATTCATACAAAAATATAATTTACTTGTACTTTAAATATTTCTTTAGTCCTATCAAAATGCAACTATCTAAGTTACTTATCAAGAAAATAACAAGAAAATATTATTAATGACACTAAAATATCCAACCAAAAAAAATTGCGTCAAAAAAAATATATTACATATTAATCAGTCATAATGAAATTGATCATAATTTAAAGTACTTAATCATGCTAAAATAAGTTTAGCAAGTATTAGTCACATGACTAAATATTAAAATAAAGTAAAATTTGATCATGTATTTTAATTGTCTAAATCTATGTAAAATAAAAAATAAATATTTAATATTATTGTTATTCTTAGTGTTGAATTGATTTCTTTTTGCATTAGTATTAGGGATAATGCCCAAGTACCCCCTCAACCTCTGCCTGAAATCTCAGAGACACACTTATACTATACTAAGGTCCTATTACCCCCCTGAACTTATTTTATTAATAATTTTTTACCCCTTTTCGACCTACGTGGCACTATCTTGTGGGTCCAACAATGGTTGACTTTTTTTTTATAAACTAGTGCCACGTAGGCTAAAAAGGGGTAGAAAACTACTTGTAAAATAAGTTCAGGGGGGTAATAGGACCTTAGTATAGTATAAGTGTGTCTCTGGGATTTCGGGCATAGGTTGAGGGGGTACTTATGCATTATCCCTTAGTATTAATTTGATTTTTACTTAAACTTTATTATAGTCACCAACATGTATGGACTATAATTTTGTTAGATTATTAAGAATTCTAACTTCCAAACATGAAATAAATATATTAAAAGAAAAAACTATGAAAAAGTATAAGAAATATTTAAAAATGATATCAAAGTAAGTATATTTTTATATAAAATAAAATTTAAAAATTATATATATATATCGGATTGGTTTGGTCGGGTTATTTTTTTTAGTTGAAATCAAACCTACCTAAATATAGTCGATTTCTTTTTCCAACATCAAACCAAATCATTAGTCGGATTTTTTTCCGATTTGACTCGATTTGCGATTTGTTCGATTTTTGATTTGATTCTATACACTCCTTTTACCTTTCCATTTTTTCATATCCTTATTTGTTTAAAATTTGAAAATTCAAATATTATCTTTTTTATGTATATATTTTTAAATTTCAAATCAAGTCAAAACTCCATAAGTAATTGAAAGAACAGAGCAATAAAATTGTGGGTCTAAGATCATCTCCGATTTCTCTTTATTTACTCTATGCTCTCTATATTTGGAGAATAAAAATAACATATTTTCTCTCCATATATTTCTTGTTTCACTCTCTACCTTCCAATTATAAAGAGTTGAATAGTAATTTTCTAAATTTGAAAAACTTATTCATATTCTCTATTTTACTTTTTGAATATCACATTATTATTTCTATTGTTTTTAAATTAACATGTTATTTCCATATAAGACTGTTAACTAAATATATAATATTCGTAAGTTTTAAAATTTGATATAAACTTTTTAAAAAATATATATTACTTTCGTCTTGAATTATTTAGGGCCCGTTTGGCCATAAATTTTCCAAATAATATTTGGGAAAAATTTGGCAAATAATGTTTGTCCATACAATTTGCCATTATTTGGCAAATATTTTAGGCAAATATCCCAAATTTCCAAATACTAGTTTTTTCTAGTATTTGGGTCAAATCTCATTATTTGGGATATTTTAAAAATTAAAATTTTACCCCAATCTTTTATCTTTTACAAAAACACCCTCTCTAGTTGTTGCTCGCGTTGTATTAAATCATTTTTTACGTGAACAACAAAATATTGAGTAAATATTTTGTGAATATTAAATAATGATATGATTGTTGATGAAAATTATTAAAAATTGGCCTTAGGTAACAAAGTCATGTACTTTGTCTACTTCACGATGTATGGAATAATTCTTGTTGCACTCACTCCAAATTACCACATTGCTTTAGTGTCATGGACATTATTTGTTATTGTTGTAACGAACATTCAATTGACTTGTAATACAAACTTTTAGTTAGTTTTGATAGTTTTTAAAACTTGTGTGTATAAATCATATTTTTCTAAAAAGGTGAAATCTATTTCCAAAATTTTATGGCCAAACACATGGTGAAATTTCACCCAAATTTTAACTCAAATAATATTTGCCAAGAATATTTGGAAATCTATGGCCAAACGCTAGCTTAATATTTTAAATATTTTTCGAATTAAAAAAAGCAGCACATGGTTTCCCTAATTCCCAGGATTCAATTTGGACCCACAGATATGTCTATCCAAATTCTTTAAATTTAAAAGCACACAGATATTCGTAAATCCATCATAACGGCCGCACATAGAAATTAAATATGTGGGCGCACTACAAAATAACATACTTGTTATCATTATCTTGTTATTGCAATCCTATATAAATAAACAGAGATTTGCATAATTCAAATCACAACAAGTCAACAACCTGACTATTCAAACATATATAAAAAAGAAGAAGAAGAAGAAGAATGTCTGGGTTAGTAGATATGTGGACAAATGAGGTTCAAAATCGAAACAAGACAGATAAGGATGAAGCCATTGTTGATACAAGAAAAGGAAGCAGTGAATTAGTTCGTGAAAAATATGAAAAATGTGTCTCTTTATTGAGTAAATTCAATAAGTCGATGAATTACTCTGAAGCTTCTGTCGCTATGATTGTCGATTGTGTTAGCCCATTAATAATGTTCCTTTACTCACCTTCCAACCTTGATGTTGTGGTGTTGGGTATGTAGATTTGACAAGCCCTTCTGAATAACACTGTGTACATATGCTTACAGTTAAATCCAAATCCTTCAATGCATTTTCTTTCGAAAATCCTACTTGTTTAGTTTTATGCATAAAGCATACTCCGCTTTTATTTGTTCGTTTTAAATTTGACAGTTTAAATAATATTCATTTCTAGGGGTGTTCATAGTTCGATTTAGATCGATTATTAGTTAAAATTAAAATAGAAACCAATTTAAATTGATTTTTAAATTTTTAATATCAAATAAAAAAATAACCTCGATTTGGTTATCATCAATTTGGTTAGTTTATTTCGTTTAAAGGTAATAAGTTTATTGAGGACATACACATCTCGATGGAAATAAACACTTAGTATATAACTAATCACAAATAAGCTATTACATAAACAAAGTGATTCATCCAATGTTTCAAATTTCAAAAACGAAAAGAACTCATTGTCAATAATAGCATAAAGTTGGTTCAATATTCTCGATATCTCGAAATCTTATCAATAGACTTTTAAAAAAATTACACCTTATATATTGAGAAATTACTTCTAAAAAAAAATCTCATAGTCAAAACTAATCAATTATCATCTTATTTAGCTTGAACTTTAAATTATCCAATATTGCATTAATTTTTTTTAAAAAAGGACAGAGAACGTGTATTTTTTAAAGTAATGAATATTGAGGATTTTTGATTTAAGGTTTTAACAGATGAACTAAAATTTAGGTGTTAGACTTTACAAAATAGTAAAATTAAAGACTTAAGTTAATTAAAATTTATCGAAGTACTTATATTTTATTTATAAATGTATATAACTTCTCGGTTCGATTTGTTTATTTTTGCAGTTAATTTTTTGTAAAATCAAAATCAAACCAAATAATATTGACTTTTCAAAATTTAAAATCAAACCTAACTAAATGTCAATATTTTTTTAAATTGATGTAGTCCGATCTACTGTTCAATTTAATTTTTTAACCATAACTATAATCAAGAACTACCTTGCATATAGTAATTAATATTTAGTTTAAGATGTTGAAAAAGTAATTTGAAGACTAAATAGTTGATTTTAAGGATAAAACAAGAAATAGTTGATTTATATATTAAAAAATTAACAAATTAAAGAAAATGTCTACAGTTAGTGTAAATTGCAAGACGAAAAAATTACAAAAAGTATATGTCATGACTCGGGAATCAGTGTACAACTAATGTAAATTACAAGACAAAAGAACTAAAAAGCAATAAAGTATATGTCACGAATCAATCTATAATTATTGTAAATTACGAGTTAAAATCAGGGAAAATGGTCTGATATTCTCCTTATGTTACTATTTGGAGCTGATATATTCTTCGTTATGAAAGTGACTCATATATGCCTTTATCGTTATATTAACGGCTCACATATACCTCTGCCGTTCAAAATGAGCTCACATATATCATTCATTTAACGAAAGTTAAAAAATTAGTTTTAAATTTATATTTTTTACTTTTAATTTTTTTTAAAATTATTTATGAGTATATATGATTCTTCTATCAAAGTTTAATGTATATTTTAACTTTTTTCATACATAAATTATTTTTTAACTTCTTTTATTATAATTATTTGAGTTTCTTATTCTTATTCTTATTTATTTTCTTTCATTCCTTAGTTTAAAGAATAACAAATTTAAACTATTTCTTTTGTCTATATTGTAATTTGATTTTTGTATTGGAAGAAAATTTTTTGGTCATCTACAATAAATTTTACAAGAATATTAGTGAAACATAAATAAATTTGATTATCAAAATAATAATTCTAAGCTAGTTACTGAAACAAAAGAAAGTCAAAAAAAATATGTTTGACGAGGATAAAATTTACTTATTTGGAATTATATTTTTTAGAAAAAATAATAAAAAATTAGATTAGAATTATTATTTTTTTCATTTCTATTTGAGGTAAAGGAGATATGTGAACTTTTTGTTTATAAGTAGGGATATATATGAGCAACTTTCATAACAAGATACATCAATTAAATAGCTAGCTATCACTCTCTACCAATATTGCAGTTTTTCCTCCTTTGTTTCTCTAACGGTCACTTGGACCTAATGTCTATAGTGAGTCGGATGGCTCCGCCGGTCCAACTACCTCTTTTCCCCGTAGACCAACCCCCTTCTCTTGCGCAAAGGTTTCCTCCCCTCCCTTCACAAAGGGTTGGACAAAAAGCCCTAACCCTTGACTCTCTAGAAAGGCAAATAAGCAAATGGAGTATTCAACATTTTACTGAAGGATCGATTTCCGACCAGAGGTATAACACTAATGAAGGGCGATGTTTTACTGAGGATTCGAGCTATCATACAAACAGGACGAGGAGGAAGAAAGTTAATCTACCACACAGATCTTACAATTTATCTGAAGGTAAGGCTACTGTCACTTTCACCAAAGATGAAAACGATCTGCTAGCTGAATCGTGTCGTCTTACGATAGTGGGAAAATTCTCGAGAATCAGACCTTCAATAGATAAAATTCAATTGGAGTTTAATAGAGTGGTTGACCTAAAGAAGGGAGTGAAAATTAGGGTCTACGATATGCACCATGTTTTCATTGATTTTGAACTGGAAGAAGACCGTAGAAATGTCTACAGTAGGAATTTTCTGTCAATCTGTGGAATGCAAATGAAACTTCTCAAATGGACAATAGATTTCAAACTCGAGAAGGAGACCATTCTTGTGCCAGTGTTGGTGAATCAGTCGGACTTGCCTTGGCATTATTTTGAGTGGGATGCTTTATGTCGTATTTTAGCTCCTATTGGCACTCAGATCATCACGGACAAGGCCACTTTATCTAAGACGAGACCCACTACTGCGAAAGTCAAGGTCTAAATCGATGTTACAAGACCACCCTTAAAGGAAGTTCAGATCGAAATTACGAACTTGAAAGGCATGAACGAGTGTCTTGTGCAAAAGCTGGAGTTTGAAGCTATTCCAGAATTTTGCTTTAAATGCAAAGTTCAAGGTCATAGTGATGCTAATTGCAGGTTCCTTTATCCGGAGTTAAGAAATGAATATGCTAATGAAGGAAAAGAAGGAACAACTAGTACAAGTGCTTCGATAGCTTATGACAAAATACAGGAACATACCAAGGATAATGGTTTGCAAGTGGATACCATAAGAAATCAAGGAACAAAGTTACAAACTGATATTGATACTCATATGGAGCCAGAGAAGTGCCAAGAGGAAGAGGGTGGACCACAGTGACTAGAGGAAAAGGATAAAATAAAGAAAAACTTGATGGGAAAAAGCAACAATTATAGGTAGCCGTGCTGGGTATTCAAAATACAAAGATGCTTGATAAACCAGTTATGCAAAGCAGCGTGAACAAGCCTATAGAGAAGGTTGAA
The DNA here is from genome assembly GCA_027705065.1 of Solanum peruvianum. NCBI lineage: Eukaryota > Viridiplantae > Streptophyta > Magnoliopsida > Solanales > Solanaceae > Solanum > Solanum peruvianum. The sequence continues at coordinate 53,644,745 of JAKWJD010001764.1, forward strand.
ACTTCAGGGAATATGTCCATTAAGGCTAAAAAGATTAATCAAGAAACGAAGTTCCCGGGCAGCAAGAAATCGATAAGTGTTGAGGAGGAAATCAATGACCCCTCATGGCAACCCTTGACCAAGAGATAAAAAAAAACCTCTATGATCAACAAGGCGATCAATCCGTTCAAAAGGCCAGATGTTTAATGTCTCCCTCTATATTGAAAGAAAAGATGCACTAGATCCTGGAATACATGGCCCGTCAAACATTTTCTATGGAACTGTTTTAGGGGTCACAAACTTGGACAATAATCTGCTGAGGTTTAGTGATGCTCCTAACACTACAAAATAAGCTAAGCGAGTGCCTACCCATAACAATGAGCATACCCTGCACATAGAGGATAACATGGACACTGAAGTGAACAATCCCATTCCTCGGAGGGAAAAAAAATGCCATGATGAATACAACCATTATGAGACTGAATCAGAATAAGAGGATAAAGAACTTCTCGAGATCTGTCTGTCTCAGATGGAGAAATGAACAACATGTCCTCTATCCAAGATAACAAAGATAACCTTGATGCTAAAGGAACAACGCTAAAACAAGATATTTGTATGACAAACAACCTCTCACCAAGAGGAACTGATTTACTTGTTACAGACTAGATTCCTAGGGAAAGAGATGACTCTAACAAAGGGATATGCAAAGGTACAAACCTTAATGTTTCCAATGATTAAAGCTCTGTCATGGAACATAAGAAGTGTCAACACTCAATGTACCTTCGAAAGGCTTAAAACTATCAAAGCTCAATACAACTTATCTTTCATCTGCTTACAAGAACCATTTGTGAGAAGTGATCAAATTATGACTTATATGAGACAACTTGGGATGGAAGGCTGTCATTCCAACTCCAATAATAAAATTTGGACATTCTGGTCCAATGACTTTGAGGTAAAGGTCCAAGATAACTCCCAACAACAGGTAACTTTTCAGGTATGCCATAAAGATACAAATGTTATGTATTATTTAACCAATGTATATGCCAAATTTAGGACAACCTTAGAAAAGAGCTTTAGACAGAACTTGTGACCATTTAAAATAGGTTGAATGGTCCTTGGGCTGTTGTAAGTGATTTTAATGTCATTTTTGATTCAATGGAAAAGAAAGGAGGTCGAACCCATAGGGCAGAGAAAAGTTTTGATTTTGTTTCCTGTTTATCTGACTGTGGTATTGAAGATGCAGGTTATGTAAGTAATATGTTCACCTGGTGCAATAACAGAGGAGGCTCTAATACTATATCGAAGAGATTGGATAGACTTATGTATAACTCTTCTTGGTTTGATCAGTTAGACAAAAGCACTGTTACTCACCTTACTAATGCGTGTTCAGATCATGTGCCTCTTCTTGTACAATCTTTTGTCAACTCTACAAATTTTGTTAAATATTTTAGGTTCTTAAACATATGGACTGAGAATGAGGACTTCTTAAACTGTGTGAGATCCAGTCGGGGTGAAGGATGTCTACCTAAGCCAATGTGGAACTTGCAATTAAAGTTGAAGAAGATGAAAGCAAGGTTATGCATATGGTCTAAAAAAATATGGTGATATCTATGAAAATGCCAAAAATATTGAGAAAAACATTAATGAACTAGAGCAAAATTTGATCAACAGTGAGGGGACAAGGACACTGTTAAACAAAACTAAGGCTGATGATGTCCAATACCTCAAGGTTCAAGACTCCATCCTCAAACAGAAAGCGAGAGTGAAATGGCTTAGTGAGGGTGATCAAAACACTAAATATTTTCATAGTTCCTTAAAAGATAGGAGAAGGAGACTTCACATTAACAAAATTCAGGATAAACAACTCCAATGGGTAGAAGGTAATGAAGATATCAGTAAGGCAGCTGTGAGATATTTCAAAGGAATTTTCTACCAGACTCATGAGTTTCAAGACATGGATGAACTTAAGAGCACTCTCCCCGTGGTTAATGATGCAACCAATATGGATCTCATTGCCATACCATCCACGAATGAGATTAAAGAAATTGTTTTCACTATGGACCCGGATAGTGCCCCAGGTCCTGATGGTATCACTGCCAATTTTTTTCAAGTTTGTTGGGATATTATTAGTAAAGACATTACTTTGGCCATCCAGGCCTTTTTCTGTGGTGCACCACTTCCTAATAGTTTCACTCATACTTGCATCGTCATGTTGCCCAAAGTTCCTCCCCCCCCCCCCCCCACATTTTTCAGACATTAGACCTATTAGTCTATGTAAAGCAAAATATTTGCCAAGCTTCTTAATACAAGGTAAAGTAAATGTCTTCCTAATCTTATTAGTGGTAATCAGAGTGGCTTTGTTCAAGGGAGGGAAATTACTGAAAATATTTTGTTACCACAAGAAAATATCATGACATTGCCTGCCCCAATACTGAAGGTAATGTGGCAATCAAGTTAGATATGACAAAAGCATATGATAGAGTTTCATGGCCGTATTTATGCATTTTGATGAGAAATTGGTTTTTGTGAAATTTTGATTGACTTAGTTTAAGGACATATTTCGAGTTATTGTACTGTCTTCTAGTGAATGACTTTAGATATGTTTTTTTTTAAGTCAGAGAGGGGTCTCAGGCAAGGAGACCCTATTTCCCCTTCAGTTTTTATACTTAGTGCTGAGTATTTGTCTCAGAAACTTAATAAAATCTCTCTTCGGAAAGACTTTATTGGATTTCCTATGAGCAAGAAAGGCCCTCTTATAAATCACCTTGCATTTGCTGATGATATCATGTTATTTTCCAGTGGTTGCAGAACATCTCTCAAGCATCTTATGGGCATACTGGCTGAGTACGAGAAGATCTCCGGACAAATGATCAACAAACATAAATCTTGTATTATTCTTGCTCTCAAAGGCCACAGAAGAAGATATTGCAAGAATTGAGGGAATCACTGGTATGAGCCATAAGACCATGCCTATTAAGTACCTCGGTGCCCTCTTTATGCGGGAAGGAAAAAAATTGTTATTTTCACTGAGATGGTTGAAAAGGTTATTAGCAGAATTACTGGATGGCAATCCTAACTTCTCTCAATTTGTGGGAGAGCTGTTCTAATCAAACATGTCCTCCTTTCACTCCCTATTCATTTGTTAGCAGCGATTCATCCCCCCCAAAGGTGTTTTAAAACACTTAGAAAGAGTTGTAGCTTGATTTTTCTGGAGCGGTAATGATGAATAGAAAAAGTTCCATTGGGCCTCGTGGGATGATTTGTGCAGACCTTATGACGAAGGTGGTGCCCAGTTTAGAAAACTTCAAGACATTTGTGATGCTTTCACAACAAAGCAATGGTGGAATCTTAGAACGAGTCAGTCATTATGGGAGAAATTCCTTATGGCTGAATAATGCCAAAGAGTGCACCCTTTGGTCAAGCAATGGTACTCAGGTAACTCTCATTCTTGGAAAGCTATGTGCAAAAAAAAAGAAGATCATCATATCCTCTGGAAAATTGGAAAAGGTAATGTTACTTTTTGGTATGACAGATAGTAAAGGTGTCTTCAAAGTATCTTCTGCTTGGAAGTTACTAAGAAGTACTCAATAAATTTCATGGATTGATACTATGACCTGGAATAAAGTCATTCCCTTTAAAATGTCTTTTATTGTTTGGAGAGCTTTAAGGGATAAAATTCCTACCGATCTAAGGATTAGTAGAATGGGGATAACTATTCCTTCAAAATGTGTGGGTTGTAAATCTGCTAATATGGAAGGAGTAGAACATTTATTTTATAGAGGGGAGATGGTCAATGATCTTTGGAGACTTATATGCGGCCCATTAGGGCTTGGTAGCGCTAATTCCTCATATAGACAAATCTTGATCAACATATAGAAGTGTAAAGTCTTTAATCCCATAAAATCTCTTATCTATAAATGTCTCCCTATTTTTGTGTCTTGGGAAATATGGCAATCAAAGTGTGTTATCAAGTATGGAACAGAAAAAGTGTCTTTGAAAAGATCTATATCCTTGATAGCCTTTAATATGAGCCAGTCCGTGTATAAACAACTTAAAATGGGCATCAATGGAAGGACATTATAAACATTCTTAATTGCAAGTTTTTTTGTGAAAAAGACCATATGGGTTAAGTGGAACAAACCTGAGCTTCTATTTGTTAAGATAAATTCTGATGGAAGTTATTTGGAGGGGCAGTGCGGTGGAGGCGGAGTCATAAGGGACAATGATGGTAAGTCTATTTTTGGGTACTCTCTCGAGTTGGGAAAGGGGACTAGCACCTGGGCAGAAGCTATGGCGCTTGAGTTTGGAATAAAATGGTGTTTAGAGAATGATTTCCTCTCTTTTAACGCGGAAAGTGACTCCAAAGTCCTTTTGGATAGTGTCAACAATTTTCACTCAACTCCTTGGAGAATTATGGATGATGTTAATGAAATTATTAGACTTAAAGAGCTTGCAGGTTTTAATATGGTGCACTCTTTTAGGAAAGCAAACAAGGTCGCAGACGAGCTCGCCAATCTAAGTCATGAATTCTCACAAAATCAAATGTTTCAGTCATATGAAGAATTACCATTGAAAGTGAAAGGACTCTTGAGATTAGACAGGTTGGGGCTTCCCAATCATCGTACAACCAACAAAAAGAAAGCAGAAATCAGCTATAACCCCTCTTAGTTGTGCAGATTAGTCTAGGCCTTTTTTGGAGGATTGGTGTTCCTCGTTATTGCATTTACATCATCTTTCATGGTGTTTTAAATAGTTTTATCTATCAGCAAAGCAAGTCGGGGAAACTTGTAAAGATATCTAAATTCTTTTTGTACTTTTTGTTTGAAAGATGAATAAAAAGTGTATATCAGCTGACAAAGTTGAAGGGTATATCAAACCATTTTTCGATAAAACAAATACATAAATTTTTATAGCTTAAAATAAAAGAATCTTTAAAATTTAATAGAAAATTATTGGATCGTTTATTATATTTATTATTTTTTTAACGAAGTTTTTAATTATTTTACAATTCGTAGGAGAATGATTTGGTAATAATCAAAAGTACAAAGAAAATAGTGGAGCATAATTTGAGAATGATCCGTAGAACAAGAATAGAAAGTAGAGATGTACTAGGTCGGGTTGATTTGAATTTTCATTAGAAATTGATTTTTTAGTTTTTCTTTTTTAATTTTCTTATAATTATATCGTGATTAAAAAAGAAAGTAAATATATTTTATTTTTATGAAGGACTAAAACTTGAAAACGTTAATTGAATAAAGATCTTCAAAAAAGACTATAAACACAACATACTTTCATTAAAATATCAACGTTCAGCTGAATTTATTAGATTAAAGGCTACGAATAAATTGAATACACAAAAAATTACTTACAAAGAAATTCGTTATTAACTTCCAATTGAAAATATATGAAAATATAACTATTTTAACTTTCGATCTAAATACAAAATAAAATATTTACAAATTAAAATTTAAAATAATATCCAAAAAATTTTGTATTCTTAAAATGTTCTACTCCCTGTGTTCCCAAAAAAAAAAAATTTGATCCAGTTTTCTTTTTAATTTTTTTTTTTATAAAAATAACATATTTTTTTTTTTTGGTTTTTAACATTTAAATTTTACCTTTCTACATAACATTTTTAAGACCATACAATTAAAAAACAATTTTATACATTTCACATGACTTTAATTTATAACAACAAAAACTAAGTGTCTTCTTTATTTTCTTAAATTTCGTGTTCAGTCAAACTAGACAATCTTTTTGAAAATGAGGGAGTATTAGACATTATCAATTCAATATAAAAGTGTTGTGCTTTTTCAAATACTAATGAATAAATTAAACATTTAAAATATATCACATATTTAATTATATTAATTCATTTCGGTAAGCCATAAAAGTTCATACATATTTTCATTGAATATGATATGCACATTAAAATTAAAGAATATAGTTATTCGATAAAATTAAATTAAAAGAAATATTTATGTATTTTGTCTAATATAAATAGAGTTGGCCAAAAAAGGATAAACATAGAACACAGTTTCCCAATTGCTTACTTCAGATCCACAGTATTTGGACCCAACCTCACACTCCTTTCTGTCTTAGTGTCACGACCCAAATCGAGCCGCGAGTGGCACTCACACTTATCCTACTATATGAGCGAACCAACAAATCTAAACCTCAACATTTCAATACAATATAATCAGAAAATAAGGCGGAAGACTTAAAACTCATTAACAAAATCAATTAATAACTTCTAAAATTTATCAGTTACTATCCCCCAAAATCTGGAAGTCATCACCACAAGAACATCTATTCTCAATTTACTAAATCTAAGAAAATCTAGGAACTAAAATAAGTAAACAGATGGTCCATGTCCGAACTTCAAGGACATAAAGACATGAATGAGAGAGAATCCAGTCCGAGCTAGGAACAATAGCTCACCCTGGAATCTGACGTGATGAAGACTGGCTAGAGTTGCGGTTGAGTTGAAGACGATGGCACGTTTGCTGCACTCCACAATTAACAAAGAAAAACAAATACAAGTAGGGGTCAGTACAAGGCACAAGTACTGAGCAGGTATCATCGACCAACTCAAAATAGAAAGCAATATATGTCAGATAATAACATAAAATCAACTAATATTCTCAACAGGTGACAACAACAAGTACCATAACCATTGGCCACAACACCAAGCACATCTATGAGGACTCAAGCCTCCACACAATACTCATTTGGGAAACAGGTTCTTTAAATTGAGTATATTAACATAATTCAAGATTTATTCTCTTTACTATCCTGGTGTCGGAATGTGACACTCCGATCCCCTTCTGTCCTGGTGTCGAAACGTGACACTCCGATCCCCTTCTATCCTGGTGTCGGAACGTGACACTCCGATCACTACTATCCTGGTGTCGGAACGTGACAGTCCGATCCACTACTATCCTGGTGTCGGAACGTGACACTCCGATAACCCCTAATACTACGTGTCGGTTCGTGACACCCGATCCCCTAATCTCATTCTTTTAGTTCATCAACCTTTTTTTTATGCCAATACATCATCATTAATAGAGAGGATTTAAGGTTTAAGATTCACAGCCTCATCTTTCCAATCCATTACAATTACATAATCACATCATGCAAGCACACAATTAAGCATATAGAAGACTTTACAATACTACCCAATACATATCATTCGCTATTAAGAGTTTACTATGAAATAGCATAAACCATAACCTACCTCCACCGAAGAATCGTGATCAAGCAAGCTATCTTCCCAAAACCTTTGCTTTCCTCTGCGTTCTTCTCTTTCTCTCGCTCGTTTCTCCCTCTCTCTGTTCTTTCTATTTTTCCTTATTCCAACTCTTTTTCTTTTACCCTAATTATCATCTAATTAAGTATAAAATATGATAAAAGTAACCCACTATTTATAATTATAAGCATGAATAGTCCAAAACGCTCCTTAAAAACTTTTAACAGAAATCCGACCCAGTCAGGGTTACGCAGCCTGCGACAGTCAGTCATGACTGTGACGGTCCGTACTGCAGGTCTGTCACAAAGTTCAGAGAGTTATTCTGTGGAAAGATTTGTGACGGTCCGTCGTGCCAACGACGGTCCGTCCTGCCATTCCGTCGTGAAGTCAGAGAGTCGATCTCAGTACCCAAATTTTCAGAATCCCGCGACCTCTTCCACGGCCTCTTGCCACTACTCCCCTTCGAGCTATTGCCCCAGTGGCTGGCTCAGACGCATCTTGTCTTGCCGGTGTCGGTTTTGGCGCAGTTGTTGCTCTAGTTCTAACCATCTGCGAAATAGAGTGAAGATGGTCAGATACCAATTTGTATCACCTAGATACCAATTGGATCCAAGTAATAGCACGAAAGAAAGAAAGAAAGAATGGAAATTTCCTAAAGTCTTATAGCCTCTCAAAGAAAAGTAAAGGCGTCCCCCTACCGTTCCTTAAGACTCTACTAGACTCGTTCTTGTGTGATGAGACCAACGAACCTAACGCTCTTATACCAAGTTTGTCACGACCCAAATCGAGTCGCGAGTGGCACCCACACTTATCCTACTATGTGAGCAAACTAACCAATCTAAACCCCAACATTTCAGTACAATATAATCAGAAAATAAGGCGGAAGACTTAAAACTCATTAATGAAAATAGAATTATAACTTCTAAAAACTAACACTTATTATACCCAAAATCTGGAAGTCATCATCACAAGAACATCTATCCTCAAATTACTAAATCTAAGAGTATCTAGAAAGCTAGAATAAATAAAAAGCTAGTCCATGCCAGAACTTCAAGGCATCAAGACGGGAAGAAGAAGATCCAGTCCAAGCTAGAAGCATTAGCTCACCCTGAAATCTGGTGTGACGAAAACTGGCTAGAGTTGTGGTTGAGTTGAAGACGATGGCACGTTTGCTGCACTCCACAATTAACAAAGAAAAACAATACAAGTAGGGGTCAGTACAAACACAAGTACTGAGTAGGTATCATCGGCCAACTCAAAATAGAAAGCAATATATATCAGATAATATCATAAAATCAACTACAATACTCAACTGGTAACAACAACAAGTACTATAATCATTAATAAGTACACCCATGAGGACTCAAGCCTCAATACCATACTCATTCGGAAATAGGTTCATTAAATTGAGTACATTAACATATTTGAGATTCATTCTCTTTACTATCCTGGTGTCGGAACGTGACACTCCGATCCTCATCATACTATCCTGGTGTCGGAACGTGACACTCCAATCCATATACTATCCTGGTGTCGGAACGTGACACTCCGATCCATATACTATTCTGGTGTCGGAACGTGACACCCGATCCATATACTATCCTGGAGTCGGAACGTGACACCCGATTCTCTATTACTTTAGTTCATCAAGCCTTCTTTTATACCAAGGCATCATCATTAACAAAGAGGTTTCAAGATTTAGGATTCAATAGCCTCATCATGCTTATTTTATCACAATTACATAATCACATCATGCAACACACAATTAAGCATATGGAAGGGTTTACAATACTACCCAATACATATCATTCGCTATTAAGAGTTTACTATGAAATAGCATAAACCATAACCTACCTCCACCGAAGAATTCGTGATCAAGAAATCTACTTTTCCAAAGCTTTGCTTTCCTCTTCGTTCTCTCCTCTGGATCGATTGTTTCTCCCTCTCTCTATTCTTTCTATTTTTCTTATTCAAACCCTTTTTCTTTTACCCTAATTACCATATAATTAAGTATAAAAGATGACAAAAGTAACCCACTAATTAATTCAAGATTATCTCCTTTAACCCCCAAGTAATTGAATTATTAACATTAAACCACTAACTTCATAATTATAAGCAGGAATAGTCCAAAACGCCCCTTGAAACATTTAACAGAAATCCGACTCAGGCAGGGTTACGCAGACTGTGACGGCCCGTCGTGCCTGCGACGGTCCGTCCTGCTGCTTCCGTCACAAAGTTCAGTGACTCAATTCCTTGAAGAGTATGTGACGGCCCGTCATGCCCGTGACGGTCCGTCCTGCCACTTCGTCGCGAAGTTCAGAGAGTCGATCTCAGTACCCAAATTTCAGAATTCTAAGTGTTTTGGAACGAGACACCCTCGACGGTCCGTCGTGCCCATGACGGTCCGTCGTGGGATCCGTTGACTCAGGCAGTTATTACCAGAAAATACTCTACTGCTCAAAACGACTAAACAGGTCGTTACAATTAGCCAAACATTTGCATTCTGAAAATGAAAAATATGTGGGCGGCCAACCAGAATCACACTTTCTATTCTATTTTTTCCTCATTTGGTTAAATTTTTATACAAGGGAAAAGGATCTGAAAAATATTTTAATTTTGATCGAAATTAATGTTACGATATCAAATTTTATAAGGATCTTTTACTCTCCTACACTATTTAATAATGTATTTTAAAGGTATACATCTACCCACGTGGACACATTATTTTTCATAATGATGCAATATTTATGATATTTATGTGGGCACATATATACCTTTAAAATGCTCTATCAAATAGTGCACGGGGTAAAAAGTCCTCTTCAAAATTCGATGTCAATACAATAATTTTGATCAAAGTTCAGATATATTTCAAATCTTTTTCCCCATATATAAACATAGACTTATAGTGATACTTGAAGGCACACCAAATTTCCAAATCATTTATTTATCAAGTTTAGCTCTTTTTTCACAAGAAGAATGTCTGGTCTAGTAGATATGTGGACAAATGAGGTTTCTAAGTTGCAAAACAAGAAAGGTCAAAATAAATTTGTAAATGCCTATTTTCACAAGAAAAGAAAACAGTGAACCCCTCTCTTTTTTTCAAAGATATGATGGATTGCCACTCAATAAGTTGCTTAATTATCCTGAGGTGTCTGTCTCAATGATTGTCAATTATGTTAGCCTATGAATAACCAATGTAAAACATTACTATGCTTTTTTTTCTTTATTAAGTTGAGAAAATTGTACTAGTATTTGATAAGCTACTTTAAATAACTTCATGCACATATACTTGCATTTAATTAAAAGGATTTCTTTTGAGATATAATTAAGAATTATTCTTCTCTAACTTTCTTGCCAATCATAAAAAAACACAAGTGGTATGTTTGGTAGGATGAAAATGTTTCATGGGCTGATTGATTGGTATTTTGGGTTTCTAAATGAGTTTATGGATAGATTTGGTAGCCTGATTGGCCGAAGGGTTTTTAGGGCTTCGTCCTTTTCAAATTATATTTTTGGAAAAAAACACAAGTACTTTCTCAACTATACGTGAAATTTCAACTACTTTAGGTATAAATTAGTCCTATTACTCTCTAAATTATTTTAAAGTGTAAGAAACACACCCTTAACACTGCCTATGTTGGTGTAGATAATGGTGAACAATTACGACGAAGAAGGCAGAGGTTTAAGTTTCTGAAAGATCAATCATATATATATATATCTATTTTATTCCTTGTAATTATTTTTTAGTTTTTTAAACAAAGTAGGACACTTAGTTGGTTAGATAAAGTAGGACATGTTTCATAGTTGGCTTGTCACGTTCTCAATTATCTTTAGGCAGTTTATTGTTCACCTATTTTGTGAGTTGTATATATATGCAGCTGTACAGTAATCTCAAACACTCAGAAAAGAGAATTTTCTCTCAACCAATTTCTTGCTATTTTTTCATGGTATATGAGCAGGTTTAAAATTTGCCTAATATCCTTGTTTCGTTTTCTCTTTGCTTCTTCTTCTCTGCAATGACACCCACGTCTTCTACTTCTGATCTAATTATTGAAAGCACTCCAACAACCTTTTTTGCTGGATATAATATCATTGATTCAACTCATCCTTACTATATTTATCCCTTTGATTATCCAGGGATGAATCTCGTTTCCACGACTTTTGATGGGAAAAGCTATATTGGATGGAGAAGGGAAGTTATAATTGCGCTCTCTGCCAAAAACAAAACTTGGCTTCATTGATGATTCACTGCCGATTCCAAATCGCAAATTTGGCTCTTCATAAGGCATAGTCACGCTGCAATGACATGGTTTTTTCGTGGCTTCTAAACTCTTTATCTAAAATGATAGTTGAATAAGTGTTTTACTCCTGTTGCAAAAGGAACTAAATGTTGGGGTGCAAGGTAACTCTAAATATATCAGGCTATTTCACTAAAATAAAGAGTTGATGGGATGAACTAGATGCGTTAAACACTTTTTCTGTTTGTGTTTGTATGTGCGATTGTGGTGCTGAGGCAAAACTTCTGAAAGCCCATCAAGATGAAAGGTTGTTACAATTCCTGATGGGGCTGGATGAGTCTTTATTGGTGCAAGGAGCAATTTTTTTTGTCATCCCCTTTACCCTCTATTGGACAGCTTATTCCTTGGTTATCCAAGATGAAAAGCAACGAGAAATCAATATTTCTCCCTGTCTATCCAGGGGATTCTGCATCTTTTATCGTAACAGATCAATAAGGAGGAAATATAAACTATCCCAGTTTTAAACCACCAAAGGGATCTGTTGAATCAAAGAAGAACTCAAGCACATGTTCCTATTGCAGAAAGCCGGGTCATAACATTGACAAACGCTACAGAATTCATGGATTTCCTCCAGATTTAAAGTTCACAAAGCAAAGGAAATTTCAACCTTTGGCTAACAATGCGTACCACGCTGCGGATGAGCTGATCAAGGGGGTAATGGGTTCTCAAATGGAAAAACTCTAACTTAGGAGAACATAGGAGAACTTCTGCAATTACTTCAACAATTCAAAACCGGACAACAAAGTGATAACAATGTTGAAGCTACCACGAGTGCCAAATTATGCTGGTATGAAAATGTTTTTCAATTCTTATGCATTTTTGGTTAAAATAGACACCAATTCTTGGATATTGGACAGTGGTGCATCTGAACATATGACTTTTAACAAGCATCTTCATTCCAATATTAAGCTATTAGGAAATCCAATCATGGTGACACTTCCCAATTCTCACAAAGTTAAGGTCACACATTATTTTCAATTCTCACAAAGTTAAGGTCACACATCATGCTTATGTTAGTCTTCTGCAAAATTTAATCTTGCATAATGTTCTTTATATTCCATATTTTAAATTCAATCTTATGTCTGTCCACAAGTTGCGTAAACAACTTAATCGACATGTTCTGTTCACTCCTGATTCTTGCTTTCTACAAGGCCCTTCAGTGAAGCAGCTACTAGAGACTGGTGAAGAAAAAGGTGGACTCTACATTCGAAAATTGAAGTCTAAAGTTGCACCTTCTAGAGATACTTTTACTTTAGTCAAGTTTTAATTCCAAGATGGCACTGTTGCCAATCCTGTTCATATTTTAAATTTTAGTTTCTGTGTTCCTGTTTCAAATGTAGAAGAGAAGCTATGGCATTATAGACTCGGTCATATGCCTTTAATCAATATGAAACTTTTTTTTTGTGTTTTCCAGTATCTCATTGTTCAACTTTTCAATATCCATGTATTATTTGTCCAATGGCTAGATAGTCCAAACTCCCTTTTCCCTCTAGTTCTATTTCTACAAAATCTATTTAAGAATTAATTCATGTAGATACTTGGGGACCTTACAACAATCTTATTCATGAAAATTTCAGATATTTTCTCACTATAGTATATGATTTTAGTAGAGGTTACCATCTTCCAAATCAAATTCATTTACAGTACTTAAATCTTTGCTAAGCATGATAGAGAGGCAATTTCGCACTAAAGTCCAGAAAATAAGATCAGATAATGCTTTTGAATTAGGAACTGGAAAACTGCAATTTGAATTTTTTCATCTGAGAGAAACATTCACCAAACAACTTGTGTTTCGGTTCCACAACAAAATAGAGTTGTGGAAAGGAAACATAAGATATCTATTAGATACGTCTATAATGCTTCTTTTTCAATCGCATTTACCTATCAAGTTTTGGGGTGATTGTCTTTTAACAACAACCTATTTGATTAATAGGTTTCCTTCCAAAGTTCTTAAATTCAAAACACCTTATGAGATTCTTTTTAAGTCTAAACCAAATTATCAAAGTCTTAAGTGTTCTGGTTGTTTGTGTTTTGCTTCCACTATTTCAGTTCATAGGGCAAATTTTAAACCTAGAGATGTGTCATGTTAGTTTTTGGGATATCCTTATGGAAAGAAAGATTATAAGTTACTTAATCTTCAAACCAAGAAAATCTGTGTTTCAAGAGATGTGATATTTCATGAAAACATATTTCCTTTTGCCTCTACTAAACTTGGTGAATGTACAAAGTCTTTTCTACCTAAGGATAATATTGTCCCTCAGGATCATGTGCCTACTTTAGTTCCTGATAGTCTGGCCACAGAGGACAATTCTATTCCCATTTCACCTATCACTAAGTCTGGTTTTCCTAATGATCGTCATTTTGGTTTCTTTGAATCTACATCATCTTCTATTATTCTTACAAACATTCCCTCAACTTCAGTGTCTCCTATGGTCATAGATAATATTCTTAGAAAATCTTCTATATCTTATAAAACGCCTAGTTATCTAAAGAATTATATATGCAATGTTTTGCACCTCACCAATGTCACCATTTCTTGATTTCTTTCCTCTGTTACGCCTCCTCAGTTTTCCTTTTCCAGCTTGTCTTCCACAAATCAAACATTCATAAATTCCCTCTTAAACCTCAAAGAACCTACTAGCTACACTCAAGGTATGATGCACCCAGGTTGGCAAAATGCCATGGCTAAAGAAATTGCAACACTTGAATTAAAAAAAACTTGGGAGGTTGTAGAGTTACCTCATGGGAGAAAGACATTACCCTGTAAATGAGTGTATAAAATCAAAGAACATTCAGCTGGAAGCATGGAAAGACTCAAAGCTTGATTGGTAATTAGAGGCGATATATAAAGAGAGGGAATAAATTTCAATGGAACATTTTTATCGGTGGTTAAAATGACTACAATTAGGTGTACTTTGTCTGTAGTAGTCAAAAAGAATTGGGAATTATTTCAACTGGATGTGGATAATGCATTTTTACATGGAGATTTAGATGAGGAGGTGTACATGGAATTTCCGGTCGGACTTACTCCTCCTTCCTCAAATCATGTGTGTGCGCTGAAGAGATCCCTTTACGGGCTTCGACAAGCATCTCGGCAATGGTATGCCAAATTAACTTCTGCCTTAAATCTTAAAGGTTTTACTCATCCATTAAATGACTATTCCCTGTTCTATAAGAAAACAAATTCTTCTATATGTATTGTGGCTATCTATGTAGACGATATCTTGTTAACAGGAAATGATATTAAAGAGATGAATAACTTAAAGTCTTCATGAATCAAAAGTTCAAAACTAAAGACTTGGGGAACTTGTACTATTTCCTTGGTATGGAGGTTCTTCGCGAGTAAGGGGCTGTCAGAATTTGATATTCTGGCTTTACTGCAATATCTTCCCCTCTTGATCCCACATCAAAGTTGCTTGCTAATTCGGGTTAACTAATCAAAGACCTAACTTTGTATCGCCATCTACTCGGAAAATTAAATTATCTCACACATACTCGCCCAGATCTTTCTTTTACAATACAACAGTTGAGCCAATATATGCAAGATCCAAGGCCTCTCATTTGAATGCTGCTCTTCGTGTCCTTCGCTACTTGTTGAGGGACCCTGGTATGAGATTATTCATGTTTTCATCACCATCCTTTGAATTTATAGCTTTTTGTGATTCGAATTGGGGGACTTGCCCCAATTCACGGAAGTTTTTAAGTGAATTTTATATGCTCTTGGTGCTTCTCCTATCTCCTTGAAGTCAAAGAAGCAGACCTCTATCTCCCTCAGCGCTACTGAAGCTGAGTATTGATCCATGAGAAAAGTTGTTGCTGAGTTGACTTGGTTGGTACGATTATTCACTGGTCTTTCAGCTCCTATAGCTTTGCCGGTTCCTCTTCACTCGGATAGCAAAGCTGCTATACATATTGCCAAGCATCCTGTTTTTCAAGAGCGAACCAAGCATGTGGAGCTTGATTGTCATTTCGTCCGACAATAATTTTTTGCTGGTTTAGTTTCACTCTCATTCACTCCATCTTCGTCTCAATTAACCGATTTATTCACCAAGCCCTTAAATAGGGCCTCTTCACAGTTACCTTCGAGGCAAGCTGGGTGTGTTCCCCTCCCTTTCCACTTTGAGGGGGGGGGAGGTGTTGGTGTAGATAATGGTGAAACAGTTACGACGAAGAAGCCAGAAGTTTAAGTTTCTGAAAGATCAGTCATATACATATTTATTTTATTCCTAGTAATTATTTTCTAGTTTTTTAAACAAAGTAGGACACTAAGTTGGTTAGATAAAGTAGGACACATTTCATAGTTGGTCAGTCACGTTCTCCATTATCTTTATACAGCTTGTTGTTCTACAGTGATTTAAAACACACAAAAAAGAGAATTTTCAATGTCATCATTATATCAATGTCTCGTCATTAAAAAATAATTTTGTTTTAAAAATAAATCATGTCATTTGATTCCTTCTTCTTCATTATCAACACCCACTCCATAAACATTAAACCCACTTATTTTTACCATTAAAATTCATAGCGATCATCATGAAATTATAACTAACCATCAAATTTATCCCTTTACTACAAGTGGATTCAATATCTACTATGAATTTAAATTTTTACCACGAAACATCAAAACACAAACTATATATTTTATCACCCACATTTAAATTCATCACAAAATATAACTCCAATCCTCAAATACTCGAGCAATTGAATACTGATCTAACAAAATAAGGAATAAATAAATTTCATTAATTATGGTCCAAAATCTCCATTGGAGAAACCACCTTAATTTTGAACTCTAATCCAAAAAAAATTCAAAAAGAGGGTCATTTTTCCTAATTGAATTTGGGTTAAGAAAATCCATTTGAAGTGAGAAGGGAAAAGGAGGCGGCGGGGGTATTTTGATGGAGAACTTAAACGGATTGGAGTTAGGATTGGGGTAGGGGTGGGATGCCATAATATTGTTGGAGAATATGTGGGGGTGGGGGCTGAGGGTAGGGTCATGACGTGGATAATTGAGGAGGCAGAGGTGTTGCCTAAACTAAATTCATAATATGCAATTTATTTTTTACCTCAGACCATCTCCAATCCACCTCTGTTTTACTCTCCATTCTTTATGTTTGGAAAGTAAAATAGAGAATACCCTTTCCAACCACCATATTACTATACTCCATTTATAGAGAGGTGAATAGTAGTTCGCCAAATTTGGAGAACTATTATTCACACTCTCTAATGACTATTTTTATTACTTACTAATTAACATATTATTTTACATATCATATATAATGTCAATATTTAAATATCTAATATTAACACTGTAACATCTCGAATTCTAGATAAACTAAGGTTAAGCTAAGAAAAACAAGAAAAATCAAATTTGGAAATAAGTACGAAAATCTGGAAAACAATTTCCAGATTTCAAAAGTGAGTTTTGGACATTTTCAACCGACCATAACTTCCAACTCAGGAAGAATTTGGGTGAGTTCTTTATATGAATGAAAAGCCCGTTGAAGATATTTACAACGACGCCAAGTTTGCGAATTTTTGAGGTTGTATGAGTGAGATATGACCTTTGGAAGATGGGTTGTAGAGCAGGGAAAGTTCCGAAATCGGATTTAGTTGTAATCCATGTTTTAGAACTGTTTTCGGATCTAAATCACTGGGTAATAAATTAATTAGGGATCCTAAGAGGTTGGGCAGGGATCCATGGGAGTTTGAGAAGGTTTAGAGATAAAAACGAAGAAGAAAGTCAGAAAATCCGTTGGAAGGGGTGCTGGGGCGCCGCGCCTCCAAAGCACCTCAGGACAGAGTTTGTCTGTCACACTCTGGCGCGCCGCGCCTCTCAGAGCTCCTGAGGACAACCTCTGTCCTCAGGCTATGGGGCTCCCCGCCTTCAGAGCACCAGGACCCCCTTGAGACCCCGTTCTTTCCCTATCTTTTCGTACTAATTCCTAAGTGATGTACCCCTTATTCCTAGTTGTTTCCAACACTCTAAGGTACATCTAAACATCATGAAATCATCCATAAACATGTGATCATGATCCTTGAATCCATAAATCAATTCAAGGGAAGTTAAGATCAAAGTCAAAGAAGTTAAGAGCAAAGTTAGAAGTTAAGAAGCAAGTCAAAGTAAACTTATAAGTTCTCTAAAGTCTTTTACAAATGTTTTCACTTTGTTTTAAAGACTTAAAGTTCAAACCCAAGTAAAGAGTTGAGTTCATATCTCAAAAAGCTAAAAGGGAACTAAGTATTCCCTAAGAGTCAAAGTTTTAAGTTAAGTAAAGAGCAAGAGTTGAGTTCATTTCTCAAAAGATATAAGGGAACTAAGTATTCCCTAGAGTTTTACAAATGTTTCACATTTGAGTAAAGAGGGGAACTAGAAGTTCCAAAAGAGTTTTGAACAAAAAGGGGAACGTTGATTCAAAAAGGAGCTTTTTAAAGTTAATGGGTACAGTAAATTATCTCAACCCAAAGGAAGGAAGTTTTATTAAAAGTATGAGCTAAAGTACATTTTTGGGAGTAGTACTGAACACCAATGTGGAGATAAGAGTTCATATTAACTGAAGTCTCCATGTAAACCATGTAGCCAACATGAGAATTGACGTGTCATACTTTTTAGATGATCACGTAAGGAGAGCCAGTGGATCTACTTAGTTAAGTAAGGTCCTATACTGATGACAAGATGTAGGATGGTCCTCTGCAACGTGAGGTAAGACGTTGTACCATCACTTAGGCTCATGATGATGGTTGTCGGTTAGAAAAACTCCAAAGAGGCGATATTACTTTCTTATATAAGTAAAGTTGAGTTTGTTACTGCATTTACTTTAACGAAATAAGTTGTTATCACTGTTTTATGAGCTTTATATATATACACACACACACACACAACTTGCATGTGATTTAAACTGCTTTATATGTATATAATTTGAGTTTAAGTGTACTCTTGAGTTAAGTAGAGCTGAGGTAAGTTCATCTAATACCTTCAAGCTTAAGTCATTGTTTAGTTCTCCAACTCGCATACTCGTACATTCAATGTACTGATGCCAGTTGACCTGCATCTTTTCATGATGCAGACGCAGGTACCTAGGATCAGCACACAACGCTTTGTTGATTCCAGAATGAGCTTTAGAGTTTGTGGTGAGCCTTTTTGCATTCTGGAGGACATCATTTTCATTCCTATATTAGCTTAGTTATTAGGATGTTGTGGGATTTGTCCCAACATCCCTCTCTAGACAGTTTAGAGGCTTCGTAGACTAAAGAATTTCAGTTTGGAGTTATTTTCAGTTATTAAGACTCAAGTGCCATTTTAGCCAAAGTTATGACATGACGTATTTCCCTCTTATTATGTGTTACTCGTGTCAAAATTGAGGTTTTGTTTTCCGTTGATTTAAGTAGCAAGGCCAGGGGTTCGTTTGAGGGCCAGCAATGGTCTTCAAGTGTCGGTCCCGCCCAGGGTGTAGGCTCGGGTGTGACACATACTTCTTTTTAAATGTAATATAATATTTTAAAATATATATTTTTTAATATATACTACTTTCATCACGAGTTAATAGTATTTTAATTTTTTCTAATTTTCGTGGATAATCTAATTTGATTTTATTATTAATTTTCACTATGCACAAAACTAAAATGATAAGATGAAAAATTTAATTTAAAAATACAACACATATATGATAATTTAAATACAAGATAACATTATGATACATAACATAATAATTAAATTACAAGTAATAATTAATTCGCCATGAAACAAGAATCATGTCGAAAAAGATGTTGAACATGCATTCGGCGTTCTACAATTTTTGCACGACCGTAACGTTTTTGGAGAAAGTGCTACATGATATAATGAGTACATCTATTATACGGCACAACATGATAATTAGGATGGACGTGATTCTAATGCACCAATTCAAGATGTCGTAGAGGGTCCAACTCAAACGAC
The DNA here is from genome assembly GCA_027705065.1 of Solanum peruvianum. Taxonomy (NCBI): domain Eukaryota; kingdom Viridiplantae; phylum Streptophyta; class Magnoliopsida; order Solanales; family Solanaceae; genus Solanum; species Solanum peruvianum. The sequence continues at coordinate 53,664,207 of JAKWJD010001764.1, forward strand.
AAAAATGGAGGTAGATGAAATTTTTTGATTTGAACAACTTTTAGCTAGACATAAAAAAAATTAAGGACAAAAATGCTCATTTTGAACTCCGAAATGCATTAATAGAGCTTATATGAGTAACGTAATAATTTAAAAAATGAGTGTGTATGTAGTTGTATTTCCCTTTTTTTTTTCATTTGTTCATTAATTTGTAATTTATATAATACTTTCTTGCAATTTCTTTTATTTAAATTTAGAATGAAATAATAGTTTTATAGTAAATAAAAAAATAAAAAAAAATTATTTCAGATGAAAATTATATGTAGTAATTAGAAAAAAGAAATAAAAAATTATATTATGTTATAAGAAGATAAAGAAGAAATAGAAATAATATTATAATATTAAGGAGATAATTTTTTTTAAAGAGTAAAATAGAGAACTTGGTTGGAGTTGGATGTCTGAAAAAATAGAGACCTCTATATTTGTAGAGGAAAATCGAGTGTAGAATTGAAGATGCCCGGTGGATTCAAGCTATTAATTTGAGTAAAAAATGAAAATGAAAAGAGAAATTAACAATAGTATTCAGATAAATGAAAAATATCAAAAATAATTCATCGACAATTTAAATATGTTGTGAAAAAAATTATAAAATTGACTTTATGTCGTTAAAAAAATAAATAAAAAGATGTCAATTTTTTTTTAATTTTAATTAATAATTGTACTAATTAATTATAAAATGTCCAATAATGTAACGACCTGTTTAGTCGTTTTGAGCAGTAGAGTTTATTTCTGGTAATAACTGTCTGGGTCGACGGATCCCACGATGGACCGTCACGGGCACGACGGACCGTCGAGGGGGTCTCGTTCCAAAACACTTAGATTCTAAAATTTTGGGTACTGAGATCGACTCTTTGAACTTCACGACGGGACGGACCGTCGTTGGCACGACGGACCGTCACAAATCTTTCCACAAAATTAACTCTCTGAACTTTGTGACGGACATGCAGTACGGACCGTCACAGTCATGACGGACCGTCGCACGCTGCGTAACCCTGACTGAGTCGGATTTCTGTTAAAAGTTTTTAAGGGGCATTTTGGACTATTCATGCTTATAATTATAAATAGTGGGTTACTTTTATCATCTTTTATACTTAATTAGATGATAATTAGGGTAAAAGAAAAAGAGTTGGAATAAGGAAAAATAGAAAGAACAGAGAGAGGGAGAAACGAGCGAGAGAAAGAGAAGAACGCAGAGGAAAGCAAAGGTTTTGGGAAGATAGCTTGCTTGATCACGATTCTTCGGTGGAGGTAGGTATGGTTTATGCTATTCATAGTAAACTCTTAATAGCGAATGATATGTATTGGGTAGTATTGTAAAGTCTTCTATATGCTTAATTGTGTGCTTGCATGATGTGATTATGTAATTGTAATGGATTGGAAAGATGAGGCTGTGAATCTTAAACCTTAAATCCTCTCTATTAATGATGATGTCTTGGCATAAAAGAAGGTTGATGAACTAAAAGAATGAGATTAGGGGATCGGGTGTCACGAACCGACACGTAGTATTAGGGGATCGGAGTGTCACGTTCCGACACCAGGATAGTAGTGGATCGGAGTGTCACGTTCCGACACCAGGATAGTACTGGATCGGAGTGTCACGTTCCGACACCAGGATAAAAGGGGATCAGAGTGTCACGTTCCGACACCAGGATAGTAAAGAGAATGAATCTTGAATTATGTTAATATACTCAATTTAAAGAACCTGTTTCCCAAATGAGTATGGTGTGGAGGCTTGAGTCCTCATAGATGTGCTTGGTGTTGTGGCCAATGGTTATGGTACTTGTTGTTGTCACCTGTTGAGAATATTAGTTGATTTTATGTTATTATCTGACATATATTGCTTTCTATTTTGAGTTGGCCGATGATACCTACTCAGTACTTGTGCCCTGTACTGACCCCTACTTGTATTTGTTTTTCTTTGTTAATTGTGGAGTGCAGCAAACGTGCCATCGTCTTCAACTCAACCGCAACTCTAGCCAGTCTTCATCACGTCAGATTTCAGGGTGAGCTATTGTTCCTAGCTAGGACTGGATTCTCTCTCATTCATGTCTTGATGTCCTTGAAGTTCGGACATGGACCATCTGTTTACTTATTTTAGTTCCTAGATTTTCTTAGATTTAGTAAATTGAGGATAGATGTTCTTGTGGTGATGACTTCCAGATTTTGGGGGATAGTAACTGATAAATTTTAGAAGTTATTAATTGATTTTGTTAATGAGTTTTAAGTCTTCCGCATTATATTCTGTTTATTATGGTCGAAATGTTGGGGTTTAGATTGGTTGGTTCGCTCACATAGTAGGATAAGTGTGGGTGCCACTCGCGGCTCGTTTTGGGTCGTGACAAACTTGGAATCAGAGCACTAGGTTCGTTGGTCTCATCACACAAGAACGAGTCTAGTAGAGTCTTGAGGAACGGTAGGGGGACGCCTTTACTTTTCTTTGAGAGGCTATAGGACTTTAGGAAAATTCCATTCTTTCAATCTTTCGTGCTATTACTTGGATCCAATTGGTATCTAGGTGATAAAAATTGGTATCTGACCATCTTCACTCTATTTCGCAGATGGTTAGAACTAGAGAAACAACTGCGCCAACATCAACACCGGCAAGACAAGATGCGTCTGAGCCAGCCACTGGGGCTGTAGCTCGAAGAGGAACAGTGGCAAGAGGCCGTGGTAGAGGTCGCGGGAGAACGTCCTCTAGAGGAAGAGGACAAGCACCTGGCCCATCTAGTACTAGGGCGGTGACTCCTCCACCGACTGAGGAAGTATTAAGAGAGGGTGAGGAAGGGGAGAATGAACAAGTGCAGAATGAGGAATTACCACCCCAACCTACCCCAGAGATGATTAATCAGGTTCTTGCTTATGTTATCGGGTTATCTGATCAAGGCCAGACACCTCCAGTGTTTTCTGCACCAGCACCTCAAGTTCCGGGAGTACAACATGCAGCTGCTGTGACTCCCCGCATGGATGCCTCATTGGAAATAGGCACGTTTCCTCGATTGACTACAAGGCCTATAATGGCGAGTGATCAGCACAAACTTTTCAGTAAGTTCTTGAAATTGAAACTTCCAGTCTTCAAGGGTGCTGAATCTAAGGATGCCTACGATTTTCTGGTTGATTGTCATGAGTTACTACATAAAATGGGCATAGTGGAACGATTTGGCGTTGAGTTTGTAACCTATCAGTTTTAGGGAAATGCCAAAATGTGGTGGCGATCATATGTTGACTGTCAACCAGCACAGGCACCACCTATGACTTGGGCATCATTCTCTAGCTTGTTTATGGAGAAGTATATACCCCGGACTTTGAGGGATAGGAGGAGAGATGAGTTCCTGAGCCTAGAGCAAGGCAGGATGACGGTCACTGCGTATGAGGCTAAGTTTCGTGCATTATCCAGGTATGCCACTCAGCTTTGCTTCAGTCCACAAGAGCGGATTCGCCGTTTTGTGAAGGGGTTGAGGTCAGATTTGCGGATTTCAGCCTTACAGGCAGCTGCTACAGCGAAATCCTTTCAGGAAGTGGTAGACTTTGTGATAGAAATGGAGGGAGTGAAGCCAGATGACTTCACCATGGCATCAACAACTAAGAAGTTTCGTAAGAGAGGCGAGTTTAGTGGTTCTTACTCCAGAGGGCAGAGTTCAGGAGGTTATCCAGCACGACCTATTCAGTCTTCACTGCAGGCTGTAGCTGGGGGTCCACCGCAGACCGGTCAACATTTCTCTGAGTTTGGAGGTTATCCCCAGACTTCGTCGTTCTCACAGAGACCTATGCTTGAATCTAGAGAGTGTTATGGATGTGGAGAGACCGGACATATTAGGAGGTTTTGTCCAAAACAAAGTTACAGACCCCCAATAGATAAAGGTAGAGGTGGTCATGGGAGAGGCCGCCATTCTGGAGGACGTGGTGGTCAAGGTAATGGTGGTCACCAAACCAACCGGGGTGGCGGGCAAGCCGTAGCGACTGCAGCACAACATGGTAGGGGCAACGGACAGACAGGTGATAGGGCCATTGTTATGCTTTCCCTGGGAGGTCTGAAGCAGAGACATCTGATGTTGTTATCACAGGTAATCTTTTGGTTTGTGATTGCATGACTTCTGTATTATTTGACCCTGGCTCCACATTTTCATATGTATCTTCCTCATTTGCTACTGGTCTTAATTTACATTGTGAATTGCTTGACATGCCTATTCGTGTTTCTACTCCGGTGGGTGAGTGTGATAGTTGAAAAGGTGTATAGGTGTTGTCGTGTAACTTTTGTGGGGAGCAATACTCATGTAGACTTGGTTATCCTAGAAATGGTTGACTTCAATGTAATTCTGGGTATGACTTGGCTTTCTCCAAATTTTGCAATATTAGATTGTAATGCTAAAACTGTAACGTTGGCCAAGCCTGGGACAGATCCGTTAGTGTGGGAGGGTGACTACACTTCCACTCCAGTTCGTATCATCTCCTTTCTTCGTGCTAAGAGAATGGTTAGTAAAGGGTGTTTAGCATTCTTGGCACACCTCAGGGATGATACTACCCAAGTACCTTCAATTGAGTCAGTTTCGATAGTCCGTGAGTTTCTGGATGTGTTTCCTGCAGACCTTCCTGGTATGCCACCGGATAGAGATATTGATTTCTGCATTGATCTGGAGCCGGGTACTCGCCCCATTTCCATACCCCCTTATAGAATGGCTCCAGCAGAGTTAAGGGGGTTAAAGGCCCAACTTCAGGAATTGTTAGGAAAAGGCTTTATTAGACCAAGTGCATCCCCTTGGGGTGCTCCTGTTTTGTTTGTGAAGAAGAATGATGGAAGTTTTCGGATGTGCATAGACTATAGACAACTGAATAAGGTAACTATTAAGAACAAGTATCCTCTTCCTCGCATCGATGATTTGTTCGATCAGTTACAAGGTGCTTGTACCTTCTCAAAAATCGATTTGAGATCTGGTTATCATCAATTGAAAATACGGGCAACGGATGTGCCCAAGACTGCTTTTCGGACCAGGTATGGGCATTATGAGTTCTTAGTAATGTCTTTTGGGCTTACGAATGCCCCTACTGCTTTCATGAGCTTGATTAATGGGATTTTTAAGCCATATCTGGATCTCTTTGTCATTGTATTCATTGATGATATACTGGTATACACAAAGAGCAAGAAAGAACATGAGGAGCACTTGAGAATTGTATTGGAAATGTTGAGGGAGAAAAAGCTTTATGCCAAATTCTCCAAGAGTGAGTTTTGGCTAGAAGTGTCCTTCTTAGGGCACGTAGTTTCTAAGGATGGAGTGATGGTGGATCCATCTAAGATTGAAGCAGTGAAGAGTTGGGTAAGACCTACTAATGTTACAGAGGTAAGGAGCTTTGTTGGTTTAGCTAGCTACTACCGTCGATTTGTCAAGGGATTTTCCTCTGTTGCTTCCCAATTGACAAATTTGAATAAGCAGAGTGTTCCATTTGTATGGTCGGACGAGTGTGAAGAAAGCTTTCAGAAACTCAAGACCTTGTTGACTACTGCACCAATTCTTACCCTGCCAGTGGAAGGTAAGAATTTCATTGTTTATTGTGATGCATCCTATTCGGGTTTGGGTGCAGTGCTAATGCAAGAGAAGAATGTAATTGCTTATGCTTCGAGGCAATTAAAGGTGCACAAACGTAATTATCCAACCCATGATTTGGAGTTGGTTGCGGTAGTGTTTGCATTAAAGCAATGGAGACACTATCTATATGGAGTTAAGTGTGAAGTCTATACGGACCATCGTAGCCTACAGTATGTCTTTACTCAGAAAAATTTGAATTTGAGACAGAGGAGATGGATGGAACTACTGAAGGACTACGATGTCACTATTTTGTATCACCCAGGAAAAGCTTACGTTGTGGCAGATGCGTTAAGTAGAAAAGCAGGGAGCATGGGAAGCCTAGCTCACTTACAGGTTTCCAGACGCCCATTGGCTAGAGAGGTTCAGACTCTGGCTAATAACTTTATGAAGCTAGAAGTAAATGAGAAGGGAGGATTTTTGGCCTGTGTGGAGGCAAGATCTTCCTTTCTTGACAAGATTAAGGGAAAGCAGTTTACCGATGAGAAACTGATCCGGATCCGAGATAAGGTGCTGCGAGGAGAGGCTAAAGAAGCACAAATCGATGAGGAAGGTGTTTTGAGAATTAAGGGAAGGGTATGTGTACCCCGCGTCGATTATTTGATTCACACTATTCTTACAGAGGCTCATAGTTCAAGGTATTCTATACATCCTGGTGCAACCAAGATGTATCGTGACCTAAAGCAACATTTTTGGTGGAGTAGAATGAAGCGTGACATTGTTGAGTTTGTTGCTCAATGCCCAAATTGTCAGCAGGTAAAGTATGAACACCAGAGGCCTGGAGGGACACTTCAGAGAATGCCCATTCCTGAATGGAACTGTGAGAGAATTGCAATGGACTTTGTGGTTGGTCTTCCCAAGACAATGGGTAAGTATGACTCTATTTGGGTAATTGTTGATAGGTTAACTAAGTCTGCTCACTTCATACCGGTCAAGGTTACTTACAATGCAGAGAAGTTAGCCAAACTCTACATCTCGGAAGTTGTTCGATTGCATGGGGTTCAACTCTCCATCATATCAGATAGAGGTACGCAATTTACTTCTAAGTTTTGAAGAACATTGCATGCTGAATTGGGTACTAGATTGGACCTTAGTACTGCGTTCCATCCTCAGACCGATGGTCAGTCTGAGCGAACGATTCAGGTTGTGGAGGATATGCTTCGTGCATGTGTGATAGAATTTGGTGGTCATTGGGATAACTTCCTACCCTTAGCAGAATTCTCATACAATAATAGCTATCACTCAAGTATTGGTATGGCCCCATTTGAGGCACTGTATGGGAGGAGATGTAGGTCTCCCATTGGTTGGTTTGATGCATTTGAGGTTAGACCTTGGGGTACTGACCTTCTGAGGGAATCGTTAGATAAAGTGAAATGCATTCAGGAAAAGCTTCTAGCGGCTCAAAGTAGGCAGAAAGAATATGCAGATCGAAAAGTTAGAGACTTGGAGCTTATGGAGGGTGAGCAAGTCTTGCTGAAGGTTTCGCCCATGAAAGGGGTGATGCGGTTTTGTAAGCGAGGTAAGCTTAGTCCGAGGTATATTGGTCCATTTGAAGTTCTGAAGCGCGTGGGGGAGGTAGCTTATGAATTAGCCTTACCTCCAGGACTGTCAGGAGTGCACCCGGTATTTCATGTTTATATGCAAGAAAGATACCCACACCTGTTTACAGATTCAGGTACTCCTTTTCGCCCTTGTTTTTCTTCTTGTGATCGTTCGAGGACGAACGATGTGTAAATTGATATCTATTGTAACGACCTGTTTAGTCGTTTTGAGCAGTAGAGTTTATTTCTGGTAATAACTGTCTGGGTCGACGGATCCCACGACGGACCGTCACGGGCACGACGGACCGTCACGGGCACGACGGACCGTCGAGGGGTCTCGTTCCAAAACACTTAGATTCTGAAAATTTGGGTACTGAGATCGACTCTCTGAACTTCACGACGGAATGGCAGGACAGACCGTCGTTGGCACGACGGACCGTCACAAATCTTTCCACAGAATTAACTCTCTGAACTTTGTGACGGACCTGCAGTACGGACCGTCACAGTCATGACGGACCGTCGCAGGCTGCGTAACCCTGACTGGGTCGGAATTCTGTTAAAAGTTTTTAAGGGGCGTTTTGGACTATTCATGCTTATAATTATAAAAAGTGGGTTACTTTTATCATCTTTTATACTTAATTAGATGATAATTAGGGTAAAAAAAAAAGAGTTGGAATAAGGAAAAATAGAAAGAACAGAGAGAGGGAGAAACGAGCGAGAGAAAGAGAAGAACGCAGAGGAAAGCAAAGGTTTTGGGAAGATAGCTTGCTTGATCACGATTCTTCTGTGGAGGTAGGTTATGGTTTATGCTATTTCATAATAAATTCTTAATAGCGAATGATATGTATTGGGTAGTATTGTAAAGTCTTCTATATGCTTAATTGTGTGCTTGCATGATGTGATTATGTAATTGTAATGGATTGGAAATATGAGGCTGTGAATCTTAAACCTTAAATCCTCTCTATTAATGATGATGTCTTGGCATAAAAGAAGGTTGATGAACTAAAAGAATGAGAATAGGGGATCGGGTGTCACGAACTGACACGTAGTATTAGGGGATCGGAGTGTCACGTTCCGACACCAGGATAGTAGTGGATCGGAGTGTCACGTTCCGACACCAGGATAGTAGTGGATCGAAGTGTCACGTTCCGACACCAGGATAGAAGGGGATCGGAGTGTCACGTTCCGACACCAAGATAGTAAAGAGAATAAATCTTGAATTATGTTAATATACTCAATTTAAAGAACCTGTTTCCCAAATGAGTATTGTGTGGAGGCTTGAGTCCTCATAGATGTGCTTGGTGTTGTGGCCAATGGTTATGGTACTTGTTGTTGTCACCTGTTGAGAATATTAGTTGATTTTATGTTATTATCTGACATATATTGCTTTCTATTTTGAGTTGGCCGATGATACCTACTCAGTACTTGTGCCTTGTACTGACCCCTACTTGTATTTGTTTTTCTTTGTTAATTGTGGAGTGCAGCAAACGTGCCATCGTCTTCAACTCAACCGCAACTCTAGCCAGTCTTCATCACGTCAGATTTCAGGGTGAGCTATTGTTCCTAGCTCGGACTGGATTCTCTCTCATTCATGTCTTGATGTCCTTGAAGTTCGGACATGGACCATCTGTTTACTTATTTTAGTTCCTAGATTTTCTTAGATTTAGTAAATTGAGGATAGATGTTCTTGTGGTGATGACTTCTAGATTTTGGGGGATAGTAACTGATAAATTTTAGAAGTTATTAATTGATTTTGTTAATGAGTTTTAAGTCTTCCGCATTATATTCTTTTTATTATGGTCGAAATGTTGGGGTTTAGATTGGTTGGTTCGCTCACATAGTAGGATAAGTGTGGGTGCCACTCGCGGCTCGTTTTGGATCGTGACAAATAAAAAATGAACACATCCATTTTAATCAGATTTTAATATCTCATTTTCGTGTCTCACAAGCCTATAAGAGAGTAACACACTCTGTGCCATCTCAGCACAAAAGAGTGCATTTATTACACTTAAAAATAATTCAAGGAGGTAAAAGGACTCATGTATAATTAAGGTGTGTCGCTTAGATTTCATGGATAATGTCGGAGGCCGGAGGGTGGGGGGGTTACTTGTGCCGTTACCCTTATTTTTTTGAGCTTCTAATTTAATAACTAGTGCAATATATAAATAATAGATAAAAATAAAGTATTATTATTATTATTATTATTATTGTAGATTTCGTTAATGATATAGACTTATAACTAATTCCACTAACCCTTATTTTTTTTAGCTTCTCATTTAATAATTGGTGCAATATATAATTAATAGGTAAAAATAAAGTATTATTATTATTATTATTATAACTTTTTGTTAATGATTTAGCAAAATATTGACTTATAACTAATTCAACTAGTCAGAAATTTATAATAAAATGATGACAATAGAAAGTTTTAAAAGATAGATGAAGAAAACGTGACATTCATAAGACTAACAATAATAATTATTATAACAATACTAGTAACAAGTCAAATATAATAGGAATTAATGATAAAAGTAATTATAACTTAGAAGCTTTTTAAAATATAAATTGAAGAAAATGAGGATCAAAATTGAATGTTCTCTCCATCCCCCTATTACAAGCCCAAACCATCCTGACAACATCACACAAGCTAGTGAAACAGCAAACCTCCTGGTCAAAGTCTTGGCATAATAACCACCTGGGACATGCCCGAAGTAGTTTATAATCACCCAAAACATGAATCAATACACCATTCAAGTAACTCGGACCACCAAGTATTTCCAGACATCATCTAGAGTTTAACATGCCCTTCTTAAGGATGTGCATTGGTCGACTCGACGTGGTTTATGTATTATTGGTTTGATTTATCGATTATCGATTTTTAAATACGCTAAAAAACGTATAACCAGATCAATAATATATTTTTCATCGATTTTCAATTTATCAGTTTTGTCCATTATGGTTAGATTTTATGTTTAACCAATAAGCAAATGATTATAAATACAAGTATACGACTTCTCCAACAATTAGACGCGACAACACAAAAATATAATTTCACAAATGCTCATAAAATAGAAACAATAATAACTAACATGATAAAAACTATACAAGTATAAAACAAAGAGAAATTAAGAGCAATAGAGTTCTTACTTTAGCTTTTGACATTTTGTATGATGTGAAGTTGTGAACTCAAAGTCAATTTAAAGTGTGAATTGAAGGCTAAAGGGTAAAAACATTAACTAGTAAGGTATTGAGATTAATATCTAATATATATTTATGTACGACTAAAGAAGTAAATTATTGCAGTCTTAATAGGTTATCGATTCACCCAAAAAAATCAATATAAAAAAATCAAAACCGAATCGGTAACTCGATAATTTATTTTATAAAACGATTAACAAATTCTTAATCCAATAACCCAATAAAAATAAATCAATATTCCCTCTACCCCAATTTATGTGACACATTTCATTTTTCTAGAGTCAAACAATTTAAGTTTGACCGAAAATTTGAACGCATGTGATCTTCAATATTTTTGAAATAAAATTTATATATTTGTTAACTACGTAAAAAGTACTACAAGTCAAAATACTTGATAATCCATAATATTAATGTAATGATCTGACAGGTCATTTTTGAAAAGTTTTGTAAATTTATCATAATTTCCTTCCAATATCCACCCCGAGTCTTCTATGATTGAGTTTCGAAGTCGATATTGATATTTGAGTTAAAAGTTAAAAATTTGATAAGTTTTTTGATTTTGAAAGAATCAGTTTTTAAGAAAGTGGTTTTCGATATCTTTGAGTTTCGAGTATCGGATTGAATTTCGTCAATTCCAACTCCTGAAATTTAAAATATGATCCATGAGAGTTGTCGATTTTACGTTCAGAGGTTTTTTTTTTTTAGGATTTGAGGTCATGAGTTGTGAATTGTGGAATTTCAGTGTTGGCATTGACTTTGGTCAACTTCGGGGTTCATATGTTCGGATAAAAATTCTGAGAGTTCCGTTTGATTCAAGGCATAACTTTAGGTGTAGGCGCGGTCATGGTTTATTTTTTTGAGAGGCCTGAGTTTATTAGCCTTTTTAGGCGTGAGTTAATTTCTTGTGACTTTTTTACAAATGTCGTGTCAAGGAGACCTCAGATTCGTATTGTGACGGTTTCATTGAGTCCGAAACATCGAGTATAATTGATTTACATATATGGTTTCAATGTACGGGGCTCCTAACAAATCATGAGGGTTCTTTTGAGGTTTAAAGTGCTAGCTGATTTTCAAATGTTTGAGTTCTGGTGCGCTCTGCTTTTACAATAGATGGCTCACTTTTGCGAGACTCGGTTCAGCAAGGGTTGGATCACCTTTGCAAAGGGTCAGCCCATATTGACCTTCACAATTGTGAAGAATTCATCGCTTAACGACCTATGCTTAAGCGAAGGTCTGGTCGCAGAATCGAGGCCCACGTTTTTAGCGGAGCTTTCTTAAGCGAACCTTTGGTTGCTTGTACAACGTAAAAAAAGATTTTGGCCTGAAAATTTCAAGATTTAAGCCCCATTTCACCATTTTTTTGAACTTGGAGAACCCTTGGTGGCAAACTCAAAAAGGATTTTCCATGCTAAATCATGTTTTCACATCAAAATACGAGATTTTCATTGGTGAATGATGAGGTTTCCCAAAAACTCAAGTTCTTAGCTAAAAGGGAGTTTTGAACTAATTTTAAGTCTCATTTCGAAATAATTTTTCCTAATGAGTTTTTTAAAGCCTTGAGTGATGTTTTCATGTATTAAATTTCAATTTTAAATCATAACTTTAGAATTGGATTTTGTGTTGATTGACCCACCTTTCAAGAGGATTGATGTGGGTAATGTTGTTTCCAGAAATTTATTGTGAATACTTGTTGGCATATAGATTGTGTAATTTTGGAAGTGATTTGGAAGGGAAAGACTCAACTAATGGAGTGATTGTTGATTGATTTAAGGCAATTGATCTCCTAAACCTTATATTCTAGTTAAATTTGTATGCTTCCTTCGTTGTTTGTGTGTTGGGAGCAATGAGGATGAGGTGAAGGGTTAATTGTCCACTTAATATATCTAAATGGATAAAAAGCAGTTGAAACGAAAAATCTTACGTGATGAATATGATGATGTGAATTGTCTTATTGTGACCATTGTTGATTGATTGATGAATGTTTGAAAGTGTTAATGTGGATTTGAATTGTATGAATTATTGCCTCTTTCAAGTGTGATATGACTTGTGCGCATTGATTTTGAACAACGTGATAAGACGTGATGATTTATGATGTCGAGGTCTTTACCGGTGAGTGTTATAATGTCGAGGTTTTTGTAGCGATTGTCGTGATGCGAGGTCATTTTCAACAAGTGTTTAATAAGTCGATAGAAAATTGTTTAGACTAGTGATTTGATATAAAGCTGATGAGAAATGGTTCCACCTAGTAATTTGATATAGAGTCGATAAGAAATGATTTTAGCTAATGATTTGATATAAAGGTGATGGGAAATGATTTCGGCTAGTGAATTGATATAAAGTCGATGAAAAAAGATTTTGTCTTGTGATTTGACATAAAGCCGATGGAAAATGGTTCGGGCTAGAGATGTTATGCCAATAGAAAATAATTTCGGCAAGAGATTGATTATTGTGACTTGATGCATTTGATGCTTATGCGTGACTTGGTTGCTAATTATAATTGATATACTTGTTGCGTGTGATTGAACTAATTGTCATTGAGATGACTTATTTATTTTGTTTGAATGTTGAATTGTGAAGATTGAACTATGAATATTAGGCCTATTTGAGGAGACATGCATGTTAAATTGCAAATCATTTGATGTTTTATTTTGGGGAAAATATTATTAAGAGTTGTTTAGAGTTTCCACTTAATCTTTTTAAAGAAAAATCTAGAAAACTATTTTTTCTTTCAATCGACTGAATAGGATATCAATTGAAAGAGTTTTTAAAAGGTTCGAGGTTCATATTAACATCTTAGGAAGGTTTTGAAAGCGCCTAAAATGTTCGATTACTTGCTATTATTCGGCAATTAATTTGTTTTGCCTAAAAGACTTAACTTGATCTTTTTCTGAATTAAATAATTCTTATCGTCAAAACCATTTAAAAGGGGAAAGGAAAAGATATTAACTTGTTACCCATGTGAGATATTTGCTTTCAAAATTTTATCTTTTAACTTCATTTAAAGATCATTGATTTTAGTTGAATTGTTCAAACGAGATAAGCATTTTTTTGAAATTTGAACTTTTCAACCTTAAACAAACGACAAACATTAATACGTAAATAAATATAGTAATGTAAAGAAGGAAAAAGAGTTGGGCCCAAGTCTGGCTTTTTATCGCCTAGGCCAGTACTAAGGCTTCTTTTCATTTTGATCCAGTGGGGCCCAAGCCGGTGAAAACTAGCTATAAGTTTTGTAGACCTTATCAGAAGTGCAGGTATCATTCCAACAGTATCGGATATGATACCGAAGATTGTATTAAACCTTGAGCACAAGATCAAAGATCTGACTGACCAGAAGGTGGTTTCTCTCTAGACAGTCACGCCCAATGTCAATAGTAATCGTTTGTCAAATAATGGGCGTAACTATCAATATGATAGAGACAGATGACAATTGGTGTGTGACAAAGGCAATAGTTCTGTTCGCTCAAGAAGAACTGGAGAAGGCTATAGCTTCGTTGAGCATCAGAGAAAATGAGTTTGCAATTTTGATACCCGAAAAGGTTGTTGCCTTGGTGTCAATAGAAACTCCTGCACGACCAAAGTTTGTGATTTAAACTACTTTAGCTCAAGGTATGACTAGGTCCGATAGATGTTATACGGCGAAAGAGTTGGCTCAAGGGGGGCAAAAGAAGGAACAAATGAAGAGACCGATCAGTGAGGCCGAGGCTAAAGAGTTTTGAAGGATAAATATAGCCAAAGGACTTTTCGATTGTGAAGAATTCAGGAAGACTTCGGCTCAGATTTCTATGTGGGCCTTGTTGATGAGTTCGCATCTGCATAGTCAAGCCTTAATGAAGGCTTTGGATGACACATATGTGTCCGTGGGCACCAATAGTGACAATATAGTAGTTATGATAAACTAGGTCATTCGAGGACACCGAATGAGTTTTTGTGACGAAAACTTTGTTCCATGGCACCATTGCATGTCGAGACAAGGTTATAAATTGCGTCTTGGTCGGCGATGGATCTGGTCGCAATATTTGCCCACTAACGACTCTTAGGCAGCTAAAGTTTAATTTGGGGAAGCTTCAATAGAACCAGGTCAATGTAATGGTTTTCGATGGGGTGCAAAGAGACACATTGGGGGCAGTAAACTTGAACATTTAGATGGGTCCTGCACAGTTTACCGTGGAGTTCCAGGTTTTTGACATCAACACTAGTTACAACCTGCTTTTGGGGATGTCGTTCATCCACATGATTGGGGTGTGCCTTCTACCCTTCACCAACTAATGAAATTTGTTTGGAAGGAACATGATTTAGTTATTCATGGTGAAGGAAGTCATTCCAATGGTTATCTGACGATCGTTGATGAAGTATCTCAAGGTTGTGATTTCTACACACTGGAGCTGGTAAATGCCATAGGCGATGATTTAGCTCCACAACCCCTTATGCCTTTTGTATACAAAAAGATTCCTACTATAATGCTTAAGAGTAGTTTTAAATTGGGAAAAAAATCTAGGGAATTGTCTAGCCTATCCAAATTCCCGCCAAAGGAGCAAAGTTTGGTTTGGGGTATGTCCCCACAGATGAGAAGCAGAGACGAAGAGAAAGAATGTTGATCAAGCATTGTCTAGGCCAATTACTCATCTAGCCGTTTGTAGCTTGGGGCATGGACGTCATTGGTCCAATAAAGCCAGTTGCTTCTAACAGACACATATTCATTTTATTTGCCATTGACTACTTCACCAGGGGGGTGGAAGCAGCTTCGTACAAGTCAGTGACTAAGAAAGTTGTAGCTAACTTTGTCCGCAACAATCTGATATGCAGGTTTGGAGTACCAGAATCCATCATTACTGATAATGGTACGAATCTCCACATCACTTGATGAGAGATGTATGTGAGCAGTTCAAGATCACTCAACGACTTATCGTCCTTCGATGAACGGAGTTGTAGAGGCTGTCAACAATTGCCGCATAATCGCAAGTAAGCGAGTGTTTTTACGCGCTTTCAAAACCTTCCTAAAACGTTAATATGAACCTCGAAACCCTTGAACTCTTTTCAATTGATTTCCTATTTAGTTGATTGGAAGAAAAAATAGTTTTTTTTCTTTAAAAAATTAAATGTCGACTCCAAACAAGTCTTAATAAATATTTTTCCAAAATAAAAACAATTGACACTTTTATGTATAGAAACATCAAACTCGTTCTTGGACAGAGGGAGCTATTGGAAGATCCTGGTAGATATCAAAGACCGGTTGGTAAATTGAATTATCTAACTATTACACGCTCGGATATTTCATTTGCAGTAACTGTGGTTATACAGTTTCTCCAAGCTCCCTGTAAAGATCATCGAGATGCAGTAATTCGCATCCTCAAATACATCAAAAGAGCTCCAGGACAAGGATTGTTATATGAAGACAAAGGTCACGCGGACATCATTGGATATTGTGATGCGGATTGGTCAGGTTCTCTAACAGATAGACGCTCTACTTTCGGGTATAATGTCATGATTATAGACAATTTAATCTCTTGGAAAAGTAAAAAGCAAGATGTAGTTGCAAGATCTACCGCAGAAACAGAATATCGAGTATGGCCCTTGCTTCATGCGAGCTTATTTGGTTGAAACAACTTCTTCAAGAGTTGAAATATGTTGAATTCAAACCAATTAAGCTTATATGTGACAATCGGGTTGCCCTTCGTATTGCCTCAAATCCATTTTCCATAAAAGAACGAAACATATAGTGGTGAATTGTCATTTCATTAGGCAAAAGATTGAGTTCGGATGCATTGCCACCAACTTTGTTTGTTCAAATGACCAATTGGCAGATATTCTTACCAGGTCCCTTAAAGGAACTCGAGTACAATACATTTGCAACAAGCTTGGAGCATATGATATATATGCTCCAGCTAGGGGGGGGGGTGTTAAGATATTGTCAAAGAGTAGTTTAACTATTAGATTGTGTGCAAGATAATAGTCAAGTATTGTAGGTAATGACTAATAGTCAAATATTGTACGTATGGTAGGTAACCTATCAAGGATATGCTCTCGAGCTTTTGTGTCTAGCTTTATCTATATATTCTAGGTGTAATTTATCATTTTGGTTATGAAGTGAAATACACTTGCATCATTTATCAAATCTGAAGCGTGCATAGTTATGGACCATGATTATATTCCCTCTCATCCCCGATATGATCTGAGGGCGCCATATTGGACTCAATGAGCTTGAATCTACTGGCGGGTTATTAGGCGTTAGGCCTAACTCATATCCTAAAAGGTAGCCTAGAATAAGGTCGAGTCCAATTCTCATTAAGAGTCCACGATTCCATTCTTTAGTGATGCGGGACATTCCATTTGTGTTTTATAAGGAGCCTATGATTCTGTTCATTTACCTATAAAGGACATCCCGTCCTCCACGTATATATTCATATATTCTTTATTCGCGATATTCTATTCATGATATAAGAAACCTAAGATTTTATTCATTCGCATATATGGGACGCCATTTATCACCCCTTCCTCCACGCCCGCATCTAAACATTTTGTATCTGTAGTTCCACTCATCCAAGCCCGCAGCCAAACATTCTTATTTTGTAGTTTCACTGCCGATCTAGATCGTGTACAATCATGGATCAAAAGTATATCTACCCCCTCCCTAGCACAGTTCGAGGCATCACATCAGATCCAACGAGTCTAAACTTGGACCTAATTCACACCTCAAAATCTAGTTCAAAGGGAAGATGATTAATCAAGCCTTACAAGGATCCTATGATACTATTCATTTATTGATATGGGAAATTTCATTAATCAAAAAAACATGTAGTACAACTAACATCAAAAAGATCTATTCCATAAAAAAATGGTCGTTAAATATAGTGAATTATTATTATAGTGGATGACTGTTATCGAAAAGTTGAATTATAATATCACAACAAATTATATAACCTATATGACATGTTGAATACTTCATTTAGTCTATAAAAATTATCTTCAATTTCCATTGAAATGATATACTAATTTAGATTTTGTGTAATGACAAGCAACCTAATTAAGTTTTGCTTTTATCATTTAAAGTAGAATTTAAGTTTAACGTCGTACATACATTTTATTTAGACAAATCCTTAGACCAATTGGTATTGTTAAGGACTAACAATTATGCGCAGAAGCGACCATTCATGAAATTATAGAGGGCTTCAAATTTATTGGTCTTGACAAGGCTCCTGGTGTGGATGGGTACAATGCTACTTATTTTAAAGAAGCATGGCCAGTGATTCAAGTTGATGTTATAGAAGTTGTGAAGGACTTCGTCGCAACATGTACCATGTATAGACTTGTCAAGTGCACAACAATTACTCTAGTTCCCAAAACAGCTCAACCTGTTACTATAACGGAGTATAGACCAATATCTTGTTGCTCTATTTAGTATAAGATCATTTCTAAGGTCTTAAAATCTAGGATGTAAATGGTGATTGCTGGAGTTATTAGTGAAGCTCAAGCAGGTTTTATACCTGGGAGGAAAATAGTACATAATATTATTCTGGCTAATGAACTAGTGCATACTTATAGTATGAAGCATATATCTCCTTAGTGTATGATAAAGGTTGATTTATACTGTTGAGTGGATATACTTAAGTATTGGAAGCAATGAATTTTCCCAAAAGGCTTATTGGTTGGGTAATGGAGTGCATTCAGACTGTTGATTTTTTAGTTGTGGTGAATGAAGCATATCGAGCCTTTTGATGCAGCAAGAGGGCTTAGACATGGAATATCTTAGTAGATGTTTGAATGTGCTAGAAGGGAATAAGGACTTCAAGTTTCATCCTAAATGTGCCAAACTGAATATTACTCATTTAAGCTTTGCGGATGACCTTCTAATGTTTGCTAGGGGTGATTTGAGGTATGTGGCTGAATTACAATAGTGTTTCATGCAATTTTCTCAAGCTTTTGGTTTGAAAGCTAATCTAGGTAAGAGTTGTGTCTATGTTGGAAGTATGCAAACATAAGTAAAAGAAGATTTCCTTCGCCACTAAGGATACTCTTCAGGGGAGTTACCCTTTAAGTATTTAGGTGTTCAACTGTCAACTAAGAAGTTGCCAGTAATACAGTGGCAACCGCTCATTGAGAAGATAGTCAGCAGAATATTATCTTGGACAGCAAAGAAATTACCATATATAGGGAGTATCCTATGATTACAGCTAGTTCAAACAGTTTTATTTGGTCCAATCTTATTGGGCACAAGTATTTCTAATGCCCAACAAAGTGGTAAAACTTATTGAGGCTCATCGTAGGGCTATGTGTGGACAAGTTCAAACCATATAAACAAGAAAGCACTGGTTGCTTGGGACAAAATATGTACACCAAAATCTGCCAGGTAGACTGAATGTTACTAATTTGTATTTATGGAACAAAGCTGCAATTGCTAAGACTTTTTGGGATCTTAATCATAAGTAGAAAAAGATGTGGATTAGATGGATACATAGATACTATATAAAAAAAATTATGATATACAGGTGATGCCTATTCCTCAACATGCATGTTGAATACCTAGGAAGATTTTGGAAGCTAGGATGGTGCGAAACAATTGTCGGTTAGTGAATCAACAGGCTATAACTAAAGAACTTTATTTGAGAAAATAGGAGATGGTATGAGGATGCCCTGGAAATGCCTAATGTTCAGTATGTTAAGTGATATTTCTCGATCAAAGGCTATGTTTATTATGTGGCTACAGATGCAAGCTAAGTTGCTCACAAAAGAGAGGTTTCTGAAATGGGGAGCCAAGGTGGAGCCACAATGTTTGTTTTGCCAAAATGGAGAAGAAACATGAGATCACTTGTTTGTGAAATGTTCTTATACCAAAAGCCTATAGGTTGGACTTGCTACCTGGATGCAGATGTCGTATGACATAGGTGGGGACGGGCAGCAACACCTTGACTGGGTTCTAAAGAATGCAAAGGGGAAAACAATAAGGGCTCAGAGTTTCAGAATGGTGTATGTTGAACTTATCTATGCAATATAGATTGATAGGTATCAAAGAGTGTTTGAGCAAAGGACAAATGGAGTAGATAGAATTACTAGAACTATTGTTTTTATTTGTAATGTGAGAGCCTCCTCAAAGGCTAGGCCTTTAACTCAATCTTGGTTGTTATAAGAGAAGAAGTGAAGATTTTGTGTATAGCATGTAGAGGAGAGCGACGGTAGTGGTGTTTTTTTTCAATATTAGAATCTAGCTAACTATGGATGTTGGTTGATTTGTATTGCTTTATGGGTGATTAATGGAAACAAGTTAGTTACCTAAAAAAAAAATTATCATCATTTAAACTCTCTTTTAAATATTATAGAATTATTAATTTCGTAAATATTATAAAATTTTCTTTCCTAATTTTACACATATTGTCATGTTCAGAAACAATTCTACCTTTTCTTTTTCTATGTCTAAACTCTTGAGGCATTTTGGCTTCTAAAATTAATGAGATAATGTTTTCCCTCTATACATTAAGATTACCATATTTATAAAAAGGGTTTAAGATCACTTGCTCAATAATCATATTATTTGAAGTTTAATACTCTATTCTTTGTATATTCATGATAAAGTCCTAGAGACATCGAAAAAAAATTACATAAAACTACGGAAAATAAAGATGAAGCTATTATTATACTTTTCGAGTTTTCTTTTACATCAATTCCAAGAAATCCAAGGACAAAATCAACCAGAACAGAAATTGTGAAGAAGGTTCAAAAGTTCAATGTAATCCTTCCGGTCGTTATGGGTAAACCATTGGTGGAAGAAATTGGATAAGAAACCCTTTGGAATAGTCATTTAAAAATTTGGGGTTAGGCTAGTCTCAGACAAAATCTAAGCAAGGTGAGGTCTAAACAATCCAAGAATAGATTGGGTAAAATGTTTATACTTAAGATAATTTTTCTAATAACTAAGACATTAAGGAAACTATAACACTTATCGAAATAGAATTAGGGTAAGTAAATTCTTGATCTCAAACTTGACATGAAAAGACTAGTTTAGTAAGTCGAGGTTTAAAAGTGTTCTTGCAAAATATGCATTTTTGGAGAGAATTTCAAGTCTCTGCCCATGGAATCCGATATAGCGGGGAAATAAATCTTGCTATAGCGGGTGGTCCTGCTATGGCGAAGCCCTATACTGGAGTTAGTCATGAATTTATGTAGAAATTTCACCTAAACCGCTCATAATTCTGCAAACTCGTTCTGGGAAGTGGAAAGAGCGGCCTTGGGTTGAATTTCAACCTATTTCCATCAATTTCATCAATAAAGGCAAGTTAATTACTTGCCCTACTTTGGTATTGTGATTTTGAGGCCTTAAGATCCTTATTGGGTGACTTAGGGCAAAGTTTGACTTGAATTAATGTTGAAAAGACCTTTGGGTAGGGTTGACCACGGAAATGACATAAGTGTTAGGATTTTATTACAATTCGGGTATTTTAGGCCATTATTGTATTTTGTATTGTATTAGACAAAGAACAAACCAGAATCTACTACAAGTCTTCGGTTCAATCTCAAAAGAGATTTCAAGGCTTGATTTGAGGTAGGTGATGGTTGGTCGTTCTCTCAATTATGTTATATATGCTTGTCAACTACTTCATTAGTATTACATGCATGATAGATGATTAGGGGAAAAAACAATATGAATTGAAACATTAAATGTTATTAAACACATGCAATTGATGTGTTTACTTAGGTGTACAAGTGTGGTTGTTATTCAATGAGGTTGTGATTGTGATATGTGTTTGATGGTTGACTTGAGTACCACACATTGTATATGATATCCCTATAGTTGGCTCAGATACCACACATGATATATACTAATGATTGGTTCGAATATCACGTGTAGTACAGAGATGCCCATAAATGGTTGGATCAGGTACCATACTGACACACCAACAATTTTTGTGTGGTTTCCATGAGAGAACCACATTGGTTCGTTGTGTTGTGGTTGTTTATGTTTGTTTTGCATATCAACACGGGGTAAGGACTGAGATTCGGACTACGTTATGATTGTGATTCAATTGTATATTATCTATTTTACTAAGTTGTGGTCGCCTATTCATATTTTATTTAATTGGAATTAGTCGATAATCATACCATTACAGGGTGAGGACTTAGATGTCTTGGTACTATGACTTTCATGTTCTAGGGAGTTTATTCCGCAATTGATTTAATTGATTGTTTGAGTTTATGGAAACTCAAACTTTTAATTGTTTAAGCCCTTTTTCTTAGTATTTTATATCACAAGTTGATTTTAAAATGGTCTGATGGTTAGGTACGGGCTGATAGTTGATTCTCCCACCAGAAGGTTAGTGTGATTGTCACTCACGATGAATCAGAGTCTTGACATAACAGTAAAAATTGTCCATATTTACATTACCCTTTTGATGTAAGCACTTTTTATATATTTAAAATTTAAATAAATAGATAACAATTCATATCGTCAATATAGGATCACAGATTACATCAATGGAAACAAAGAGTCTTAAGCGGGGTGAAAATGCATATTAATTGGCTCAACTGGAGTTTCTTTTAAAATGGATTAAGGCTTGAATATGTTAAGATTGAACTCAATTCAAATTATCTTAAGCCCAACCCATAAATTTTTGGACGGATTACCTATATTTTGACTCATTTTGACATCCCTAAGTGTATCATTTTTGACATTTTGAAAGATATTGTAAACTAAACGGGCCGAAGTTTTGCCAAACCCGGCCCAGTAGTCCATATATTTAAACAAGAAGTTTGATTAATGGTGAAGTAATCAAGGCTAGGCTAGGGTTTAAGCTATGAAGAGAGAAATCCGCAGACGAACGATGCCTCCAAAGTTGGGTAAACCTGAAAAAGCAGATGCTTTGAAGCAGTTAGGGACTCATGTGGCCCTCTTTGGGGTTTGGGTTGCCGTAATTCGAATCACCCCTTACATCCTTCATTATTTTTCTGATCAGAAAGAAGAACCCGTGCTCAAGCTCTAGATTCCTAATCGGGTAATTTTTTTTTCTTTTGAGCAAATTAATAGTATGAAAGCTAATATTTAGTTTCCATTGCAATTCTATGATGTGCTTTTAAAATAAACATGTCTGAATTTGAAAATTAAATACATTTGCAAGTACACCTTGCTATTGGAATAGAACGATAACAGACTTGATCAGTTCGCTCAGTGCAGTCCTACAGAGACTTGGAATTTCTTATTGGGTCAACTTGATAATATTTTCAATTGCTTATGTTTATGTGTTTTATAATATCATAAAAGACAGGATTTGTTCTTGTTGTATGGGGCATATCGATTGGACTAGAGCGTGGTAGGTGAAATGGAAGCTCTCTTTTAGGGTACTAAGTGATAAGTATGTGTTGTCGAGATTTAAAGTAAGTTCTACAGAATGGTTGTCATGTTAGACCAACATTTGTTATGCATTATGAGGCAAAGTCTTGACTAATGACACATTCAGAAGATAAAAGTAATGAAATTGAGGGTGTTTAGATAGATGTGCAGACATACTAGGAGAGATATCATTAGGAACCAAGTTAAACGAGGTAAGATGAGAATGGCCCTTGAGGAGTACATGATGACCAAAAAGGTTGAGATGGTTTTGTCATGTGAAACGGAGGTGTTGAGGCGCCAATGAAGAGGTTGAAAGGTTGGTTTTGGCAGGATTTCAGAGAGGTATATGTAGGCTAAAAATGAACCGGGTGTGTGTGGGGGTGGAGGTGATTAGACAAGTGACCCAAGTTCAACTTACCGAGACCTAGATAGGTAGGTATGGTGGTGGACGATGGTTGAGTGATAGTAGAAAACCGAGTATTGTCCCACTTTATGTGGATAGTAGGGGGTAAGCCCCTCCTACTGTTCTCTTCTCAGTACTAGTAGTATTATTTAGTAGTTGCATATTTCCCTTTCAATACTAGTAGTATTCTTTAGTAGTTGCATATTTTCCTCTCCGTCCTAGTAGTATTATTTAGAAGTTGCATATTTCCCTTTCTTTAGTGTGAAATATTTATTGATTTACTTCATTTGTTTTGTATCTTGCTATTTGCTATCACATTTTTTTGCTCCTGGTTCAAAAACTTTTCTTTTGAGTAAGGTCTGCGTAGACCGTACCCTTCCCATCCCAGACTTCATTATGGAATTACAATAGCTATGGTGTTAGGTGTGTCTAGCCTTGAAACTCAATGGACAAAAACCAACATGTGTACCAATTTGTACTAAAATACTAGATTTGATTCCACTGCTAGATTTTTACTCACAATATCCGCCTACTTCACATGTTCTGTTGTACCACCTTGGCGGTTATGCCATTGACCTAAGCTTGAGCACTTCCTTCTAGTGTCATTAATGTCCTTCATTCTTACAAAAATTCCATATTGTAATGTTGTGTTAGGACTAAGGATTGAGGCATAGACCAAGGCTATTGTTGTTGAGTATAGTTCCAATAAAGGTCTAGCTTTACCCTGGTTTTCTTGGTATAGTATCTCATGTGTTGGCATACCCTTTAGTGGCTGCAAGGCATTTTGAATTATCTTCGGCTGTAGAGTGTTGTGAACTCTGGCCGAGTGAGAAGTAGTTGATCACAGGTAAGAGTGCTTTTGAATTTGAGTGGCTAGGATGAACAAACAATCATTCTCCTTGCAAGTTATTTGTATATTTGTGATGAAACACGAATGTGATGGTAAAATCTAAGGTAAGTAATAAGTGCTAAATCTTGGCCATTTTGATGTTAATACAACTTAAGATTTGTCTTTATTTATACACATATTTCTAATACTACCATTCATCGGTCTTTGCCTTGTGCAGTTTCTGTAGAGGAAGGAATGTTTGAAGGAAGGAGCCCAGTGTTGTCTATGCATCTGTTGACCCCTTACTCTAATTCATTTCTGTCTCTATATTTCATTTTCGTTGTCCCTATGGTTCTGAAATTTGTCACCTTAATTATGTGAGATATTTGTTGTGGAAGTCTCTTAAGTTTTTCAGTTCTATAGACACCTAAGTTATGTGTGAACTTGATGGCTTTCACATCTCTGCTAGTAAACCTTGTTCTCATGTTACTGAATGCATAGATGATCCCATAAATGAGGGAGGATAAATTAAGAAGCTGCTATTCAATGTTGTTCTATCTATACTTATACCAGTACAAACATAGCCACTAATTCGTCTCTGGTTATGTTTTTTTCTTCTGAAACCCAATGCACTTCTAAACAACTTCTAACAATCAACACTGGAAACTCAGCTATAGATATGTATGTCACATAAAAAAGGTAATCTCTAGTTTAGTTCTTAGCATGCTCGTTTACTAATTACAGTTAACAGTAGCAACGGTAATATATAACAAAGTAAGCATCACTGACAAAGCAATTTACTCATGTAAAGCCAATGTTCATGAGTGGTCGAGGGTGATGACAATATAATTGCATAATGTCTGAATTAGTTAAGAGTTACGTACTACGAGACTCATCGTATGAGTGATGAGTTGCATTTCACGCGATCTCATTTTGGCTGCCAGGAAGCTTCTTGATAATATACAGGTGTTTGATTTGGTACTTGGGTCATCAGTCTCGACCTACTCATGGATATACGCTGGATTGGCCTAGTTATCATGGACTACATGGGCTCACATTCTTGATTACTTTTCTATCGAGCAGCATCAAATGTTCTCCAATATCTATAGTATAACTTCAGGAAACAACTGCAAATTTTCAAAAAACCATCTCCACTGTGAATAATTAGCACAAAAGTTATTGTACGAGAATTTATTGTAAGGAACAGTAAACAATTTGTTATTGTGATATACTAACTTGACGTTTTCAAAAGTGAAAATCGCTTTAAAAATCATGAAAGAATTAGATGGATGCAAGAACATTGACTTGTGTAACAATCTGATCCCTTTTATTCCCTCATAAATCTAGTTCAAGTTTTACACGGCGTCTACAAGACTACTAGCTAGTTAATTCATGTTAGGTGAGCAATTTAGCAGCATTCCCAAAAGACTTTGCTTGGACGATAAGATATTTGTATAGAAAAATACGTCGTTGCATCAATTCAACAGTAACTTCATACAGATAAAATCCCTTCCCTCGACAACATGTAATCTCTCTTCAGGATGTCACGTAAAGTAAAATGGTTAATTTACTTCTCTTCATTGTTTTATTCTTAGCATATTTAGTGATAGTGTCAAATGTTCTCTTGATATCTTAAAATAATTTGATAAGCTTACAGACTCTCCTAAAAAGGAAAGTTCGAAAAAATGGAAAGAAGAAGATGACAAAGAGGATATTAAACTATAACAAAGTAGCACATTTCTCATAACAACATGACAAGAAATGTGCATGTATAATAGCAAAACTGCATCTATCTACAAGTATTCAGATGCTCGAGTAGCCAATTCCTTGATCGGAAGCTAGCAACTCATCTTGCCAAATAGAATCCAGTGCACTGGACAATATTTAAAAACATAAGTTCAAGGACAATATAAAATAGATAGTGGTTCATACATTCAATATAGGATCATACATTACATCAATGGAAATAAGGATTCTTAAAATAGGTTGAAATTGCATATTAAATTGGGTTCAATTGAAGGTTCTTTTAAAATGGTTAAGGCTTGATTGAGTTGAGACTAAACCTAATTAAATTATCTCGAGTCCAGTCCATAAAATTCTGGGCGGATTACTTATATTTGGGCTCATTTTGACACCCCCTAATTGAATATCATTTTCAACATTTTGGAAGATATTGTAAACTAAACGGGTCGGATTTATGCCAAACCCGGTCTAGTAGTCCATATATTTGAAAACAAGTTTAATTAATGGTGAAGTAACCAAGGCTAGGATAGGGTTTAAGCTGTGAGAAGAGAAATCCGCAACGACGAAACGATGCCTCCAAAGTTGGGCAAACCTGAAAGAGCAGATGCTCTGAAGCAGCTGGGGACTCATGTGGCCCTCTTTGGAGTTTGGGTTGCCGTAATTCGGATCACCCCTTATATCCTTCGCTATTTTTCTGATCAGAAAGAAGAACATGTGCTCAAGCTCTAGATTCCTAATCGGGTAATTTTTTTCGTTTAAGAAAATTGATAGTCTGAAAGCTAATAAATTAATTTCCATTGTAATTCTTTCATGTGCTTTTAGAATAATCATGTCTGAATTCGGAAATTAGATACATTTGCCAAGTGCGTCTTGATCTTGCAATAGAACGATTACAAACTTGTTCAGTTCGCTCTTTGCAGTTCTACAAGGACTTGGAATTTCTTAATGGGTCGACTTGATAATCCTTTTAATTGCTTATGTTTATGTGTTCACGATTATCTCTGTGTTTAGATGTAATATGGTAAAGGACATGGGATTTGTGCTTGTTGTATGGGGCATATCAGATTGGACTGAAGCGGGGCAGGTAAAATGGAAACTCCCTTTTGGGGTACTAAGTGATAAGTATGTGTTTTCGAGGCTTAAAGTAAGTTATATTGAGTGGTGGTCAGATTAGACCAACATTGGTTATACTTCTATGGGGCAAAGTCTTGGCTAGTCAAGAATGCACACGTTCAGAAGATAAAAGTAGCCAAAATGAGGGTGCTCAAGTAGATATTTGGTATACTAGGAGAGATATCATTAGAAACGAAGTTATACGAGGTAAGGTGAGAGTGGCCCTCGTGGAGGACAAGATGACAGAAGCAAGGTTGAGATAGTTTTGTCATGTGAAAAGGAGGTGTGGAGGTGCCAATAAGGAGGTGTGAGAGGTAGAGGTAGAGGTAGAGGTAGGCTAAAAATGAATGGGGGTGGGAGGTGACAAGACAAGTGACACAAGTAAAACCTACTGAGGATCAAACCCTAGATTGGCCGTAGGTGTAGTGATGGAGGATTAGAGTTGAGTGATAGTAGGAAACCGAGTATTGTCCCACTTTATGTGGGAGAGTAGGGGATGAGCCCAACCTACTTTTTTCTTCTCAAAACTAGTAGAGTCAAATCTTTTATGTTTGACCGAAAATTTGCACATGAAATATTGCATTTTTTAAAAATGAAATTTATATATTTGTAAACTATGTAGAAAGTAGTATAAGTCACATTAATTGGCAATTCAAAATAATTAAACCATATATGAAAAATTTACGCTCAATGATAGACTTCTTTGAATCTTGAAATCCGAAAAATGCCACATAAATTGGGAAGGAGGGAATATTATTTAGTAGTCGCATATTCTGCCATTCTTCAGTGTGTAGTACTTATCTGTTGCTTCAATTGTTTTGTATCTTGCTCTTTGTAATCATATTTTTTGGCTCCTGCTTCAAAAACTTTTATTTTGAGTAAGGTCCGAGTAAATCCTACCCTCCTCACACTTCACTTATTGGATTACAATTGGTGTGGAGTTGTTGAAATTAGATGTCTAGCCTTAAAACTCGATGAATAAAAGCCAAAAACTGTACAATTTCGTACGAAAATACTGGATTCGATTCCACGACTAGATTTGAACTCACGATGTACGCCTACTACACATCTTCTATTGTACTACCTTGGCGGCTTTGTCGTTGACCCATGCTTGGGCGCTTCCTTCTAGTGTTATTAATGTCTCTTCATTCTTGGAACTTTTCCATACGGTAATACTATGTTAGGACTTAGTCTTGAGGCATAGACCATAGGTTTTATGAGCTTGTTATCTACTAGAATGTGAAAGTAATCTTATACTCTCTATTAGAAAATGCAAAGAGAAGCTAGTATTGTCTCTATTGCCTGTTCATGACACTGGATTTTGGTTCTATTTAATAGGTGATTAGGTTTGTCTTTCTTTATATACACATTTCTAATACTGCCATTCATCTGTCTTTGCCTTGTGCAGTTTCTCTAGAGGAAGGAATGTTTGGAAGGAAGAAGCCAGTGTTGTCTATGCATCTTTTGACCCCTTGCTCTAATTCATTTCTGTCTCTATATTTCATTCTCGTTTGCCCCTATGATTCTGAAAATTGTCACCCTAATTATGTGAGATAAAATTTGTTGTGGAAAGTTTCTTTCAGTATCTCACTTCTATCGACACCTAATAATTTAATGGCTTAATCATCTCTGTCGGTGAATTTGTTCCCATGTTATTGAATGCATAGATGATCCCATAAATGAGGGAGGAGAAACTAAGAAGTTGCTATTTAATGTTGTTCTATCTATACTGATACCAGTACAAACATAGCCAGCAAATCGTCTGTGTCTATGTTTTTTCTTCTGAAACCCAATGCACTTCTAAACAGCTCCCCTAACAATCAACACCAGGAAACTCAGCTATAGATATGTATGTCGCATAGAAAAGGTAATCTCTACTTTAGTTCTTAACATGCTTGTTCACTAATTATATTCAGCAGTAGCAATGGTAATATATATCGAAGTAAGCATCACTGATAAAGCAACTTATTTATGCAAAGCCAATGTTCATGAGTATATTGAGGGTAATGACAGAAAGATTACATAGTGTATGAATTAATTAAGAATTTCGTACTATGAGACTTATCGTATGAGTGATGTGTTGCCTTTCACGCAATCTCATTTTAGCTGCCAGGAAGCTTCTTGATAACATTCAGCCGTTTGATTTGGTACTTTGGTCATCACTCTCAACCTACTCATGGATATATGATGGTTTGGCCTACTTATCATGCATTATCCATGGGTTCATCACGTTCTTTGTTATTTTTCGGTCGAGCAGCATCAAATGTTCTCCAATATCCATAGTATAGCTTCAGGAAACAGCTGAAAATTTTCAAAAAAAAACATCTACATCGTGAATAAATAGCACAAAAGTTATTTGGAGGAAAATTTATTGTAAGGAGCAGTAAAACAATTTGTTATTGATACATACTGAACTGGACATTTTCAAAAGCGAAAATCACCCTGTAAAATCATGAGTTTTGAAGCTTACATAAATTCTGTTCATGAAGCTTTGCACTTAAGAGTGTCAATCTTCTCATGGTACTGGTCATCCCCATAAAAGACAAAACGAACTTTTAGTTCATCCTTCAGAGAACAGTGGTATTAAAACCTCAGTTTAATTGAAGTGGTGAAACCTAAAGCACATTGTAGGATGTAACTTTAATCTGTAATTCGAGGAAAGTGATAAAAGAACAATTATGCTGGTATACTGCAGGAAAGAGTCTAAGATGAATTGTCTTAAGAGCCTGACCTGTAGCGGGGGCCTCCTCAAGAAGTTAGGCAGTGCTCATATTCATAAACCTATTATCTATGTCCTTAGAGAAGTACCATCCTCAGAAGGGTAGCAAAAATCATCATAAGACCCCTACGGTATGGAATTGAAGTGTTTCAGCAAGAATGTAGTGATCATTTCCCCCAAATCATGAAGGTGCCCTCCAGAGAGTACATTGTTTTGATTTACTGACAGACTTGCACTTTGGCAAAGTCTGTTTGTCTTTTCTTGACCTCATATCCAGAAATCACGATTTAAAATTTGGTCAAAACTCTGCATGTCATACAAACTTCTAGCTGTCTTTACATGGTATCGTATTCCTAAGCACTTCATTCCTCAAAGTTTCAGCCTTTTCTTCATCCCCTTGCTTGATGTACCCATCAATGAAAGCACTATATATTTCAAAATTTGGTTCATATCCTTTGCCCACCATCTCTACCTGAAGTTTCAGAGCTTCTTCCATCCACCCATCCTTACACAAGCTCTGTATCAGAAGTTCATACGTTGTCTTTCTTGGTACAATATCGTGCTTCTTTATTACAGCTCTCACGAATTCCAAGGCATCAAAAACTCCACTTTTGTCACAGAGCACCTTAGCCACTACATCTATTGTTGAACTCTCTGGCTTGAAGCCCTTTCGACACATATCCTTATACAAAACTAGTGCTGCATGGATATTCCCACTC
Organism: Solanum peruvianum; assembly: GCA_027705065.1. Classification (NCBI taxonomy): domain Eukaryota; kingdom Viridiplantae; phylum Streptophyta; class Magnoliopsida; order Solanales; family Solanaceae; genus Solanum; species Solanum peruvianum. The sequence goes on from JAKWJD010001764.1 coordinate 53,694,403, forward strand.
ATACAATGTCCATTTATGAGATGCTCAAGAGTAACACAAGTACATTCTACCTCATTGAAGACCATCTCCCTGAAAACCTCTTCAGCTCTCTCAACCTTTCCGACTTTGCAAAACCCCTCAATTATGGTATTATAAGCTACAATATCATGCTTCACATCCTCGTCGCCCATCTCCTTCCAAACTTTCATGGCATTCTCCATCTTTCCATCTTCACAATACGCAGCCATTAAAATGCTATAACTATACACATTCGGAGTACAATTCTTTGCCATCATTTCCTTCCAAACCTCCTCAACCTTCTCCACTACTCCTTCTCTATGAAAAGCAACCATAAGAACGTTAAAAGTATAAGCATTCGCTGTCACACCCTTCACCTCCCTACCACTCCATTCCTCCTTCTCACACCTAAAGATCTCCACATACATATCATAAGCAGCAAAAGGACCTCGACTTTTCGCAATCAACTCAATCAAAGAATTACAAACAACAATATGTGGGAAAATATTCTTGGAAGCCAAAATCCTCACCAATTGAACAGAAACATTAATTTTCTTAGAATCCAAATAAGCTTTTATCAACAAATCAAACACAAAAGGAGCGGAATCACAACTTCTGTAAGTTTTAACCAAGATTTCAAAAAACCGAGGTGGGCTTGATAAATCATGTTGGTGGGTGTCAGGAAATTTACGAATAGCGCATTTGATTAACTCTAGTGCTTGGGGTTTGAGGCGAGAACGGGAGAGTATGTGAATGATGGTGGCATAGGAAGAAAGAGAGTGGCAGCATATGGAGCGGTGGACTGTGAAATTGAAGAAACGGAGAGCGAGATGAGGTGTGTTGCGGAGTTGAAGAATGATTTTAGAGACTTGGGAAGGAGTGAAACCGGAAGTTGGAGGAGCTAGAGAAAGAATCTCGGACCATCGTGATTTTGAGCGATGGTGTTTGAGGATTGTTGTGGCGGCTGAGACTAAAGTTTCGTCTTCCGATAGTGGTGGAGAAGAAGCAGAAGCAGAAAGTGTGGATAATGAATGTTTGGTTAATGCGATTGAGAGAACAGTGCGTCTTGTGAGAGATGAAACCATTGCCATTGATAAATACTATTTGCAGTTCCATTCAGGCATTTTGTCGAACATCTTCTGTTCCAAAATATTCGGGAAAACTTTGGTGATAATAAAAAGAAAACAACAAAACGGTCCGATATGTTTGAGGTAGGTAAAGAGTAGCTCCTTAAATATATTAAATTTAAATTCTTTACGGGTTAATATATTAAATTTAACAAACTAAAAATTGTTGAGTGACGAATTCAAAAATTTTACTCAGGATTTGATTTTTGGAAATATTTGATTCTTTTATTAACAAGGGATTTCCACAGAAGGTGTCACGACCCAAATCGGGGACGCGACTAGCACCCACATTTTCCCTCCTATGTGAGCGAACCAACCCATATAGACCTTAACATTTTAATACCATAACAACAAAAGTAATGCGGAAGACTTAAACTCATAAATAAAACAATTCAAAACTATTATTACTATCCCCAAAATCTGGAAGTCATCACACAAGAACATCTACGATCAAATTATTAAACTAAAACTGTCTAAGAAGCTAAAACAAATACTAGCTAGTCCATGCCGGAAGCTCAAGGCATCAAGACTTGAAGAAGAAGATCCAGTCCAAGCTAGAAGCGTTAGCTCACCCTGAGATCGGTATGACGAAAACTGGCTCGAATTACTGTTGTGTGGAAGTTGACGGAACGTTTGCTGCATTGCACAAATAAACAAGAAGAAAACATAAAAGTAGGGGTCAGTACAAAGCAAAAGTACTGAGTAGATATCATCGGCCAACTCAAAATAGAAGACAATATATATCAAGTAATATTATAAATCAACTATAAACTCAACATGTAGCAACAACAAGTATTATAATCATCAATAAATACCATCAAGTTCATCCATGAGGGCTCAAGCCTCATTGCCACACTCATTTGGAAATTAAGTTCATTATGTTGAGTATATTATCATCTTTCAAGATTCATTATCTTTCTTCCTCTTGTGTCGGTACGTGACACTCCGATCCCCTACCACTATGTGTCGATACGTGACACTCCGATCCCCCTAATTCTACGTGTCGGTTCGTGACACCCGATCCCCTATATGTGTCGGAACGTGACACTCCGATCCCCTACATGTGTCGGTACGTGACACTCCGATCCCCTAATTCTATGTGTCGGTTCGTGACACCCGTCCCACTAATACTATGTGTCGGAACGTGACACTCCGATCCACTAATACTATGTGTCGGAACGTGACACTCCGATCCATTAATCTCATTCTATCCGTTCATCAAGTGTAACGACCTGTTTAGTCGTTTTAAGCAGCAGATTGTAATTCTGGGAAAACTGGCTGGGACGACGGGTGTCACGACGGACCGTCGTGGTCACGACGGCTCGTCGAGGAAGTTCGTTCCATGACACTTAGAATTCTTCAATTTGGATATTAAAATCGACTCTCTGTAAATTGTGACGGACCTGCAGGACGTGCCGTCACATCCACGACGAACCGTCGTGAGTTTCCGTTGCAAAACACTTCAACTTTTGAGAATCTGGTACAAGAAACGAGTTTCTGACCGTCATGACGGAGGTGCAGGACGGACCGTCACAGGGTGACGGGCCGTCACAGCCCACCTGGAATTGGGGAGGTTGCGACGACCACCGTGACGGACCGTCGCAGGCACGACGGCCCGTCACAGGTCACGCAGATCCCAGTCAGAATAGGATTTCTCCACACGTTTTAAGGGTCATTTTTGACTATTCTTTCCTTAATTATAAAGATTGAGGGTTAACATTAATAAGTCTAATTACTTAGGGGTTAAAAGAGGTAACCTTAAGTTAATTAGGGGGTTTTATTGTCCTCTTTTATTCTTAATTATTTGTTAATTAGGGTAAAGGAAAGAGGGTTTGAATAAAACAAAAGAGAGAGAAGAGAGACACGAATTGAGAGAGTATTGATCGATCGAAGAGGGAAGAGGAATAACAAAGCTTGGGAGATTTCTTGTGGATTCCAATTCTTCGGTGGAGGTAGGTTATGGTTTATGTTACGATATTCGTAGTGAACTCTTAATAGTGAATATTATGTGTTGATAGTATTGTAAACCCTGCTATGTGCTTAAATTGTATGCTTGCATGATTATGATTATGAAATTGTGATGAATTAACAAAGCATGATAAAGCTATTGAATCCCAAATCTTGAAAGAACCCTAATTCGCTTGATATATTATATAATAAGATTGATGATGCCTTAGTATGAAAGAAGGCTTGATAAATTATATAATGAGAATAAGGATGCCTTAGTGTAAAAGAAGGCTTGATGAATTAGGGGATCGGGTGCACGTTCCGGTACCAGGATAGAATGAATATGAGGATCGGAGTGTCACGTTCCGACACCAGGATAGAATATGAGGATCGGAGTGTCACGTTCCGACACCAGGATAGTATATGGATCGGGTGCCACGTTTCGGTACCAGGATAGAATGAATATGAGGATCGGAGTGTCACGTTCCGACACCAGGATAGAATATGAGGATCGGAGTGTCACGTTCCGACACCAGGATAGTATATGGATCGGGTGCCACGTTCCGGTACCAGGATAGTATATGAGGATCGGAGTGCCACGTTCGGCACCAGGATAGAATGAATGAGGAGCGGAGTGTCACGTACCGACACAAGAGGAAGAAAGATAATGAATATACTCAATCTAATGAACTTAATTCCCAAATGAGTATGGTATTGAGGCTTGAGTCCTCATGTGTGAACTCGGTTGTATTCATTGATGAATTAAATATTGCTTGCTATTGCTACATGTTGAGTATTGTAGTTGATTTACATTGTTATTGATATATACTGTTCCCTATTCTGAGTTAGCCGATGATATCTACTCAGTACGTGTGGTTGTACTGACCCCCTACTGTTATGTTTTCTTCTTTGTTATTTGTGTAATGCAGCAAACGTTCCGTCAACTTCAACTCAACAGTAGATCTAGCCAGTCTTCACTTCATCGGAAATTCAGGGTGAGCTAATGCGTCTAGCTTGGACTGGGTCTTCTTCCTCAAGTCTTGATGCCTTGAACTTCCGGCATGGACTAGCTTTTTAGTTATTTTTGTTCTTAGACATTTTAGTTTAGTAATTTGAAGATAGATGTTCTTGTGATGATGACTTCCAGATTTTGGGGATAATAATAATAGTTTTGAATTGTTTTTATTAATGAGTTTAAGTCTTCCGCATTACTTTTGATGATATTGTATTAAAATGTTAAGGTTTAGATGGGTTGGTTCGCTCACATAGGAGGGTGAATGTGGGTGCCAGTCGCGTCCCCGAATTGGGTCGTGACAAACTTGGTATCAGAGCATTAGGTTCGTTGGTCTCATCACACAAGAACAGGTCTAGTAGAGTCTTAAGGAACGGTAGGGGGACGCCTTTACTTTTCCTTGAGAGGCTATAAGACTTTAGGAAAACTTCACTCTTTCATTCTTTCTTTCGTGCTACTACTTGAGTCCAATTGGTATCTAGGCTATACGAATTGGTATCTAACCATCTTCACTCTATTTCGCAGATGGTTAGAACTAGAGCAACGACCGCACACCAGCAAGACAACAACGGAAGACAAGAAACGACTGAGCCAGCCACTGGGGCTGTGGCTCGAGGAAGAACAGCGGCAGAAGAAGCCGTGGTAGAGGTCGTGGAGGACGTTCTCTAGAGGAAGAGGACGAGCACCTAGCCCATCTGATGCTAGGGCGGTGACTCCTCCACCAACTGAGGAGGTAGTAAGAGAGGGTGAGGAAGGGGAAACTGAACAAGGGCAGAATGAGGGAATGCCACCCCAACCTACCCCAGAGATGATCAACCAGGTACTTGCTTATCTTAGCGGGTTATCCGATCAGGGTCAGGCACCTCCAGTGGTTTCTGCACCAACACCTCCGGTTTCAGAGATACGACATGCGGCTACTTTGGCTCCCCGCATGGATGCATCATTAGGAATAGGCACATTTCCACGTCTGACTACTGGGCCTATTATGACAAATGATCAGCATGAACTGTCAGCAAGTTCTTGAAATTGAAACCTCCAGTCTTTAAGGGCGCAGAATCAGAGGATGCCTACGATTTTCTGGTTGATTGTCATGAGCTACTACACAAGATGGGTATAGTAGAACGGTTGGCGTTGAGTTCGTAAGCTATCAGTTTCAAGGGAACGCCAAAATGTGGTGGCGATCACATGTTGAGTGTCAACCAACAGAAGCACCACCTATGACTTGGGAATCATTCTCTACCCTGTTTATGGAAAAGTATATCCCAAGGACTTTGAGAGATAGAAAAGGGATGAGTTCTTGAGTCTCGAGCAAGGTAGGATGACGGTTAACGCATATGAGGCTAAATTTCGCGCACTATCCAGATATGCTACCCAACTCTGTTTCAGTCCACAAGAACGGATTCGCCGTTTTGTGAAGGGGTTGAGGTCAGAATTGCGTATTTCAGCCTTACAGTAGCGGCAACGGCAACATCGTTCCAAGAAGTGGTAGACTTCGTGATAGAGGTGGAAGGAGTGAAGCCAGATGACTTCACCACGACATCGACATCAAGAGGGTTTCGAAGGGGAGGTGAGTTTAATGGTTCTCACTCTAGAGGACAGAGCTCCGGAGGTTACTCAAGTCGACCAATTCAGTCTTCACTACAGACTGTAGTTGGGGGTCCACCTCAGAACGGTCAACACTACTCCGAGAGGAGACCTATGCATGAACCCCGAGAATGTTATGGATGTGGAGAGATTGGACACATTAAGAGGTATTGTCCAAACAGAGTTACAGAACCCCACTAGCTAGAGGTAGAGGTGGTCATGGTAGAGGCCGCTTTTCTGGAGGACGTGGTGGTCGAGGTAATGGTGGTCACCACAACGGCAGAGGAGATGGGCAAAACGGAGCCACTACTACACAACATGGTAGGGGCAACGGACAGACAAACGATAGGGCCCATTGTTACGCTTTCCCTGGGAGATCTGAAGCGGTGGCATCTGATGCTGCTGTTATCACAGGTAATCTTTTGGTTTGTGATTGCATGGCATCTGTATTATTGACCCTGGCTCCACGTTTTCATATGTATCTTCATCATTTGCTAATGGTCTAAATTTGCATTGTGAATTACTTGACATGCCTATTCGTGTTTCTACTCCGGTGGGTGAGTCTGTGGTAGTTTGAAAAAGTATATAGGTCTTGTTTGGTGAATTTTGTGGGGAGCAACACTTATGTAGATTTGGTCATCTTAGAAATGGGTGACTTTGATGTAATTCTGGGTATGACTTGGCTTTCTCCAAACTTTGCGATTTTGGATTGTAATGCTAAAACGGTGACGTTAGCCAAGCCTGGGACAGATCCGTTAGTGTGGGAGGGCGACTACACTTCCAATCCGGTGCGTATTCATCTCCTTTCTTCGCGCTAAGAAAATGGTGAGTAAAGGGTGTTTAGCTTTCTTGGCACATCTCAAGGATGACACTGCTCAAGTACCTTCGATTGAGTCAGTTTCGGTAGTCCGTGAGTTTTTGGATGTGTTCCCTGCAGATCTTCCTGGTATGCCACCAGATAGGGATATAGACTTCTGCATTGATTTGGAACCAGGTACTCGCCCCATTTCTATACCCCCTTATAGAATGGCTCCCGCAGAGTTAAGAGAGTTAAAGGCACAACTTCAAGAGTTGTTGAGCAAAGGCTTCATTAGACCAGTGCATCTCCTTGGGGTGCTCCGGTCTTGTTTGTAAAGAAGAAGGGAGCTTTCGAATGTGCATAGATTACCGACAGTGAACAAAGTAACTATTAAGAACAAGTACCCCATTCTCGCATTGATGACTTGTTCGATCAGTCAGTTACAAGGTGCTTGTGTCTTCTCAAAAATAGACTTGAGGTCCGGTTATCATCAATTGAAAATACGGGCAACGGATGTGCCAAAGACCGCTTTTGGACTAGGTATGGGCATTATGAATTTTGGTGATGTCCTTTGGTCTTACAAATGCTGCTGCTTTCATGAGCTTGATGAAGGGATATTTAAGCCGTATTTGGATCTCTTTGTGATCGTATTTATAGATGATATACTGGTATATTCTAAAAGTAAGGAGGAACACGAGGAGCATTTGAGAATTGTGTTGGAAATGTTGAGGAGAGAAAAAAAGTTATGCCAAGTTCTCTAAGTGTGAGTTTTGGCTAGATGCGGTGTCCTTCTTGGGGCATGTAGTTTCTAAGGATGGAGTGATGGTGGATCCTTCTAAGATTGAGACAGTGAAGAATTGGGTAAGACCCACTAATGTCAGAAATACGATTGTTGAGTTTTGGGTTAGCTAGCTACTACCGCCGATTGTCAAGGGATTCTCTTCTATTGCTTCCAATTGACGAACTTGACTAAGCAGAATGTTCCATTCGTATGGTCGGATGAGTGTGAGGAAAGCTTTCAGAAACTCAAGACTTTGTTGACTACCGCGCCTATCCTTCCCTTGCCAGCGGAAGGTAAGAATTTCATTGTCTATTGTGATGCATCCTATACGGGTTTGGGTGCAGTGCTAATGCAAGAGAAGAACGTGATCGCTTATGCTTCAAGACAATTAAAGGTGCATAAACGTAACTATCCAACTCATGACTTAGAATTGGCCGCGGTAGTATTTGCATTGAAGCAATGGAGGCATTATTTATATGGGGTTAAGTGTGAAGTCTATATGGACCATCGTAGCCTACAGTACGTCTTTACTCAGAAAGATTTGAATTTGAGACAGAGGAGATGGATGGAACTACTGAAGGACTACGACATCACTATCTTGTATCATCCGGGAAAGGCGAATGTTGTGGCAGATGCCTTGAGTAGAAAGGCCGGAAGCATGGGAAGTCTAGCTCATTTGCAAGCTTCTAGACGCCCATTGGCTAGAGAAGTGCAGATTTTGGCTAATGACCTTATGAGGTTAGAAATAAATGAGAATGGAGGATTGTTAGCTTGTGTAGAGGCAAGATCTTCTTTCCTTGACCAGATCAAGGGAAAACAGTTTGATGATGAGAAACTAAGGCGAATTCGAGATAAAGTGTTGCAAGGAGAGGCTAAGGAAGCAATAATCGATGGGGAAGGTGTTTTGAGGATTAAGGGAAGGGTATGTGTACCCCGCATCGATGAGTTGATCACCACTATTCTGACAGAGGCTCATAGTTCCGGATATTCTATACATCCTGGCGCAACCAAGATGTATCGCGACCTAAAGCAACACTTCTGGTGGAGTAGAATGAAGCGTGATATTGTTGACTTTATTGCCAAGTGTCCAAACTGTCAACAAGTGAAATATGAACACCAAAGGCCCGGAGGAACACTTCAGAGAATGCCCATTCCTGAATGGAAGTGGGAGAGAATCGCGATGGATTTCGTGGTTGGTCTTCCCAAGACATTGGGTAAGTATGACTCTATTTGGGTGATTGTTGATAGGTTAACTAAGTCCGCTCACTTCATTCCGGTCAAGGTGACTTACAATGCAGAGAAGTTAGCCAAGATCTACATCTCAGAGATCGTTCGGTTGCATGGAGTTCCACTCTCCATCATATCAGATAGAGGTACGCAGTTTACTTCTAAGTTTTGGAGGACATTACATGCTGAATTAGGTACTAGGTTAGACCTTAGCACAGCATTTCACCCTCAGACCGATGGTCAGTCTGAGCGAACGATTCAAGTGTTGGAGGATATGCTTCGTGCATGTGTGATAGAGTTTGGTGGCCATTGGGATAGCTTTTTACCTTTGGCGGAGTTTTCATACAATAATAGCTATCACTCCAGTATTGATATGGCTCCATTTGAAGCATTGTATGGGAGGAGGTGTAGATCTCCCATTGGTTGGTTTGATGCCTTTGAAGTTAGACCTTGGGGGACTGATCTGTTGAGAGATTCTCTGGAGAAGGTGAAAGCTATTCAAGAAAAGCTTTTGGCGGCTCAAAGTAGACAAAAGGAGTATGCAGACCGAATGGTTAGAGACTTGGAGTTCATGGAAGGTGAACAAGTCTTGTTGAAGGTTTCACCATGAAAGGGGTGATGCGGTTCGGTTTCGAAAAAGGGGTAAGTTAAGTCCAAGGTACATTGGACCATTTGAAGTGCTTAAGAGAATAGGGGAGGTGGCTTATGAATTAGCCTTGCCCCAGGGCTGTCCGGAGTGCATCCGTTGTTTCATGTATCCATGTTGAAGAGATACCACGGAGATGGAAACTACATTATCCGTTGGGATTCAGTTTTGTTGGATGAGAACTTGACTTATGAAGAGGAACCGGTTGCTATTTTAGATAGAGAGGTTCGCAAGTTGAGGTCGAGAGAGATTGCATCCATCAAAGTTCAATGGAAGAATCGACCGGTTGAAGAAGCTACTTGGGAGAAGGAGGCAGATATGCAAGAAAAATACTCACATCTGTTTACAGATTCAGGTACTCCTTTTCGCCATTGTTTTTCTTCTTTGATCGTTCGGGGACGAACGATGGGTAAATTGGTATCTATTGTAACGACCTGTTTAGTCGTTTTAAGCAGCAGATTGTAATTCTGGGAAAACTGGCTGGGACGACGGGTGTCACGACGGACCGTCGTGGTCACGACGGCCCGTCGAGGAAGTTCGTTCCATGACACTTAGAATTCTTCAATTGGATATTAAAATCGACTCTCTGTAAATTGTGACGGACCTGCAGGACGTGCCGTCACATCCACGACGAACCGTCGTGAGTTTCCGTTGCAAAACACTTCAACTTTTGAGAATCTGGTACAAGAAACGAGTTTCTGACCGTCATGACGGAGGTGCAGGACGGACCGTCACAGGGCTGACGGGCCGTCACAGCCCACCTGGAATTTGGGGAGGTTGCGACGACCACCGTGACGGACCGTCGCAGGCACGACGGCCCGTCACAGGTCACGCAGATCCCAGTCAGAATAGGATTTCTCCACACGTTTTAAGGGTCGTTTTTGACTATTCTTTCCTTAATTATAAAGATTGAGGGTTAACATTAATAAGTCTAATTACTTAGGGGTTAAAAGAGGTAACCTTAAGTTAATTAGGGGGTTTTATTGTCCTCTTTTATTCTTAATTATTTGTTAATTAGGGTAAAGGAAAGAGGGTTTGAATAAAACAAAAGAGAGAGAAGAGAGACACAAATTGAGAGAGTACTGATCGATCGAAGAGGGAAGAGGAATAACAAAGCTTGGGAGATTTCTTGTGGATTCCAATTCTTCGGTGGAGGTAGGTTATGGTTTATGTTACGATATTCGTAGTGAACTCTTAATAGTGAATATTATGTGGTTGATAGTATTGTAAACTCTGCTATGTGCTTAATTGTATGCTTGCATGATTATGATTATGAAATTGTGATGAATAACAAAGCATGATAAAGCTATTGAATCCCAAATCTTGAAAGAACCCTAATTCGCTTGATATATTATATAATAAGATTGATGATGCCTTAGTATGAAAGAAGGCTTGATAAATTATATAATGAGAATAAGGATGCCTTAGTGTAAAAGAAGGCTTGATGAATTAGGGGATCGGGTGCCACGTTCCGGTACCAGGATAGAATGAATATGAGGATCGGAGTGTCACGTTCCGACACCAGGATAGAATATGAGGATCGGAGTGTCACGTTCCGACACCAGGATAGTATATGGATCGGGTGCCACGTTCCGGTACCAGGATAGAATGAATATGAGGATCGGAGTGTCACGTTCCGACACCAGGATAGAATATGAGGATCGGAGTGTCACGTTCCGACACCAGGATAGTATATGGATCGGGTGCCACGTTCCGGTACCAGGATAGTATATGAGGATCGGAGTGCCACGTTCCGGCACCAAGATAGAATGAATATAAGGAGCGGAGTGTCACGTACCGACACAAGAGGAAGAAAGATAATGAATATACTCAATCTAATGAACTTAATTCCCAAATGAGTATGGTATTGAGGCTTGAGTCCTCATGTGTGAACTCGGTTGTATTCATTGATGAATTAAATATTGCTATTGCTACATGTTGAGTATTGTAGTTGATTTACATTGTTATTGATATATACTGTTCCCTATTCTGAGTTAGCCGATGATATCTACTCAGTACGTGTGGTTGTACTGACCCCCTACTGTTATGTTTTCTTCTTTGTTATTTGTGTAATGCAGCAAACGTTCCGTCAACTTCAACTCAACAGTAGATCTAGCCAGTCTTCACTTCATCAGAAATTCAGGGTGAGCTAATGCGTCTAGCTTGGACTGGTCTTCTCCTCAAGTCTTGATGCCTTGAACTTCCGGCATGGACTAGCTTTTTAGTTATTTTTGTTCTTAGACATTTTAGTTTAGTAATTTGAAGATAGATGTTCTTGTGATGATGACTTCCAGATTTTGGGGATAATAATAATAGTTTTGAATTGTTTTTATTAATGAGTTTAAGTCTTCCGCATTACTTTTGATGATATTGTATTAAAATGTTAAGGTTTAGATGGGTTGGTTCGCTCACATAGGAGGGTGAATGTGGGTGCCAGTCGCGTCCCCGAATTGGGTCGTGACATCAAGCCTTCTCTATACCAAGGCATCACCAATCCCCTTACTTTAATTCATCAAGCCTTCTTTTATACCAAGGCATCATCATTAATATCATAGATTAAAGTTTCTTCAAGATTTGGGATTCAATGGTTTTCATCATGCTTGTTTTATCAAAATCACATAATCATATTCATGCAAGCATACAATTAAGCATATAGACAGGTTTACAATACTACCAATACATATCATGCGCTATTAAGAGTCTACTACGAATAGCATGAAAACCATAACCTACCTCCACCGAAGACTAGTGATCAAGCAAGAATTTTCCCCAAAGCTTTCTTCTTCTCGTTCAATCTCCCTCAATTCGTTTCTCTTTTCTCTCTCTTGTTCTTTCTCTTTTGTTTTCTTTATTCAAACCCTCCTTCTTTTTACCCTAATTAAAAGTATAATTAAGTGTAAAGGAGGACAATAGAACCCACTAATTAACTTAAGGTTACCTCTTTTAACCCCCAAGTAATTAGACTTATTAATATTAACCCTCAATCTTTATAATTAAGGAAAGAATAGTCCAAAACGACCCTTAAAACGTGTAGAGGAATCCTATTTTGCCTGGGACTTGCGCAACCTGTGACGGCCCGTCGTGCCTGCGACGGTCCGTCACGCAGGTCGTCGCAGCCTCCCAAATTCTAGGTGAGCTGTGACGGCCCGTCACACCAGTGACGGTCCGTCCTGCACCTCCGTCCTGACGGTCAGAAACTCGTTTCTTGTACCAAATTCTCAAAAGTTGAAGTGTTTTGCAACGGGAACTCACGACGGTTCGTCGTGGATGTGACGGCACGTCCTACAGGTCCGTCACAATTTACAGAGAGTCGATTTTTAGTATCCAATTTCAGAATTCTAAGTATGCTGAAACGATGCGCCCTCGACGGGCCGTCGTGCCTGTGACGGTCCGTCGTAGTGCCCGTAGTCTTGGCCAGTTTTTCCAGAAATAAAATCTGCTGCTCAAAACGACTAAACAGGTCGTTACAAAAGGAAAATTCATTAATTTCACTGGCAAAGAGTTTCGAACTTAGACCTCCAACTCTTTGGATGCACATAGGGTAAAAACTTCGATCCTATGCAATAACTTGGAAATCACATAGAAAAAGTAACCCGCAAATCTGGTGCAATGAGCTCGACTCAGAAGACAAATTTCTTACTTTCGCTGGGAAGGAATTTCGAACTTACGTCTAACATGAAATTCATGTCCCAAGCTCAAATCACTTTGGATTAAATTTACCATTTCAATATTTTCTTAAAAATAAATTTCTAGATAAGTAATTCATAGTTAGAGATTGAGCTAGGCTAATGGTTGTTCCCGAAATTAAATGAAACAAAAAAGGAGAAGCAAAAAAAAATGATCACAATGAGGCTCAAAATGTAAACAAAGTGGTCAATTTTTATACTTTACTTAGGGGAGGGGGGGTATGGTAGGACTAATATTTGGAGGTTGGTTTGGAATTTTTCAACCAATTAAGGAATATGGGTGGATGATCAGATAGATGAAGCTCGTTCAAGCTAGTTATTAGACGAAATTCAGAGATAATTTGGATTATTTTCTCTTCTTTTATTAAAAATAGGGAAAAGGGTCTGATATATCCCTCAACTTTGTCATTTGGAGCTGATACACCCCTCGTTATAAAAGTGGCTCATATATACACTTACCGTTATACAAACAGCTCACATATACCCTTTATTTAACGGAATTTTAAATAATTAGTTTTAAATTTATATTTATTACTTATAATTTTTTTAAAAAAATTATTTAGTGGTATATATGATTCTTCTATAAAAGTTCAAGGTATATTTTAATTTTTTTCATACATAAATTATTTTTTGACTTCTTTTATTATAATTATTTGAGTTTCTTATTCTTATTTTTTTTTCTTCATTCCTTATTTAAAGAAAAAAAAAATTAAACTAGTTTTTTGTGTGTATTGTAATTTAATTTCGTATTCAAAAAAAAATTTGGTCATCTACAATAAGTTTTACAAGAATATTAGTGAAACATAAATAAATTTGATTATCAAAATAATAATTATAAATTAGTCATTGAAACAAAAAAAAGTCAAAAAAAATATGTTTGACGAGGATTAAATTTACTCATATGGGATTATATTTTTTTTGAAAAAAATGATAAAAATTTAGATTGAAAATTATTATTTTTTCATTTCCGTTAGAGGAAAAAGGTATATGTGAGCCAGTTGTTTACAAGTAGGGGTATATATGAGTCACTTTCATAACAAGGGGTATATCAGCTCTAAATGACAAAATTGAGGGGTATATCAGACCCTTTTCCCTTAAAAATAATTCAATTCAAAGGATAAGCAATTCTAAGACATAGCAGAAAATCATTAATATAAGTACACTAATATAGTTATATATTAAAAAGTACTCCACTCTTACAAAATAATATAGCTCACTTATAAAATAGCTACTATGCCAATCTTAAACTCCTAGTTACCTGAACCATAATTGACAAAACAACATTTATTTATATTAATTATTAATATAACATGACTCAAAAGATAAAACATGATAACCATGTCTATAACTTGTACAAAATTAAAGGAGCACCAAATTGAGGTTGAAGCATTAATGGATGAGGAGCATGAGAATAAGATGAAGAGAGTTCAAATGCATAGTGTTTAAGTATCATAGCCATTGCCATTTTTGCCTCTAACATAGCAAAGTTTTGTCCAATGCATATTCTAGGACCCCAACCAAATGGAAAAAACACAAGTTGTCCTTTTGTTGCTTTTGATATTCCATCACTAAACCTCTCTGGATTGAATTCCATTGCATCATCTCCCCATATTTTTGTGTCATGTTGCAACAATATTGTTGGTAACAAAAGTTGCACACCACCTGGTAAACACAAATTTCCTAACTTTGTTTTTGTTTTTACCATTCTAGTCATCATATATCCTGCTGGATACAATCGTAAGACCTCGTTTAAGATCATAGTTACCTATAAAGAATAAATTCAAATTTTGATTATTCAAAGATTAATGTATATGTCACAAATAATCACTCAATTTTTATTTTATTGCACCAAGTATATTTGTTGTAATTAAAAAGTCACTCACTTTTCCTAAATATTATGGAAAGTGATTAATAATTTTCTTATAACAAAAAAGTCACTCAGGGCCCGCTTGGATGGGCTTAATAAAAGTAGCTTTAAAAAAGTACTTTTGAAAGTGCTGAAACTTATTTTTAAAATAAGCAGTTATGCGTTTGGATAAAAGTGTTGAAGTTGTTATGTCAAACGTGAAAAGGGAAAAATAGAAGAAAGAGATGTTAGGGTTATATGGGTAATTTGGAGATTGTATAAAAATATTAAGGGAAAAAACATAAAAATGTGGTCAACTTAAAACAGCTTATACGCTAAAAAAAAAAAGCACCCCTACCCCAGCTTTTAACTTTTGGCTTAAAATAATTTTTTTTTAACTTAAAATAAGCTATTTTGAGTATTGCCAAACAGTCAAATAAGTCAAAAATCAGCTTTTAAGTCAGTTTGACCAGCTTTTAAGCTGAGCCAAACAGGCTCTCAATCTGAAGTATCATAAGAAATTACTATGTCCTCATTATTTCTTTCTTTGTTTTCTATTACCTTTCTATGATACTTAGGCGAAGTTGAGTGATATTTTTGTTATAAAAATTAGTTCAGTGACTTTTTGTGGTATTTAAGTAAAGTAGAGCTACTCTTTCGTTACAAAGAGAGTACTTTACTGGCTTTAGTGAAATAAATGAAAGTTGATAGAAGATTTATAAAATTAACCCAATGGTATGGTTTCATCATCAGTGAAGTGAAAATTATGAAAGATCGGAGTTTAAATACCGATTGAAAATGATTTTTTTTTAAAAAAATATGTGCAAACTGACTCCGAACACTTTCATAATAACAAAAGTTTAAAATAATGGAGTATGGAGGTAATACTTACTACTTTTAGTTGATTCAACTTGTCATAGTCAACTTCATTACTCCCAAACACTTGTAAAACTTCTTCTCTAGCTCTATCTTGCCAATTAGGATGTAGGCTTAGTAAAATCATTGTCCATACAAGTAAAGTTGAAGTAGTCTCTTGGCCAGCAAAATAGAACAATTTACATTCTTCGATCACCTCATCAATGCTCATACCAAATTTCTTATTCCCATGTTGTTGAATTTCTTTTAAATTGGATGACAATAATATACCCAATAAATCATCATGTGATTCTCCAGCTTCAATCATCCTCATTCTTTTATTGATAATTTCTAATATCAGTGTTCTTACTTCATTGAAGATTTGCTTCATTCTTTTGTTCCTTTTAGTTGGCAAAAATCTACAATTTCATCAAATTTAATTAGTACAAAGTTGAAAACAAGAAAAGTACTCTAGTGGTTTTTTTGGTTAGAAAAAAAATAATTCAACTTATTGGCTATTTAATTTTGTAGCTCTTTTGATACGAGGGATGCAACACGAACTCAAGTCCACTTAGTTTCAGAGTTTTGATAAATTCTAATGCATTGGTATTAATATGATCACATCTACACAATGTGCTATTCAAGAACTCTTCTTTTCTTGAATCAAGGTTTCACCTTTTGATTGATGTATCTTTAGACTTCAAATATTTTCAATTAAAAGTTACTCGTATTAAAATTTTCCAAACCAACCCTATTAATGGAGACCAAATCTTTGAAAAACATCATCAAATAAAGTTTATAAATAAGTTCATGTATTTGTTAAATATGATGTTGAGAATGAATCTCAATTACTTTCAAGATTCATTAATCAATTTGGAAAATCATAGCACTAGTACTAGAAGATTATCTATATAACATGAATATTTATTATAAAATACATAAAGAAATAAATAATTTTACCTCCATCCTGGAATATATATTGTGCGTGACACTTCTAAAATTAGTTGAATTTGTTCTTTTTGAAGTTCAAAAATCTTTATTCCTTCTTCATAGCTACTACCAAAAGCAGTTCTTGAAATTGCATCACTTGTCAAAGTTTGTAGATATGGCAACACATCTATCTCTGATCCTTCTCTAGACACAATTTTCTCCCATTTGCTCAACATCTCATTACCAGTCAATTTAAATGCAGGTAGCATATGCTGCATATTTACAATAATAATTCAAGCTTAAGTTTATATACATTACAAAACATAGATATATATATATATATATATATATATATATATAATATATATATATATATATATATATATATATATAATCTTAAAAATAAAATTTAAAATAGAGTATCCAATTAAACAGAAAACATTTGATTGTATGAAAAACTTAAGTAGTCCATTTTCTCTATATAGAAAAATAGCTCAAAAGGGTCCTGGGCTCACAGAGCTCGGCCCAAGGTCATTAGTCCATTTTTGTTTCTTTATTTTTTTAAAAAAGAAAAAAAACTATTTTTTCTTTTTTTGCTAAGTTTTTTAATTTTTTTCAAAATCTTTTCATATTATCAATACTGTATGAAAGGTGTTAAAAACAAGTATATATGATGTACAAATAGTTATGTAGTGTATATGTGATGTATCAATATAAGTAGTTATCTAATGTATATGTAATGTATCAGTATTGCAAATATAGTGTGTAAACATGTATATGTAATGTACAAATAGTCATATTGTGTATATGTAATATATCAATATTTTATTTTGTATAGATAGTTTAAATTTTTTTTTTTTGCAGATAGTGTATTTTGTATATTGTATAAGTAGTGCAAATATTTTTTTTCTCAATAGATAATTTGTATACATGATTTATAGTCACAGAAATGATCAAAACTGTTTTGAATTACAAACTTTAAACATCTTTTATTAAAATTATATGTCAAGTCAGACAATATCAAATAAATTTTGAACTAAGTGAATTATTAGAAAATTAAATATGAATAAGTTTGATAGTAGTAAAACCTTCAACTTGTCAAGGTGAAAAGCAGGATTGAGAAGCCTTCTATGTACAGCCCATTTATCTGCCTCATAGTCTGCAATTCCAGTTGCTAATAATTTGGTGAGTGGATTGCCACCTGGCTTCTGAAACACATAATTCTTCATCATCACCTCCTTTATAACTTCTGGATCCATGATCACCACTGCTGGTCTTGGCCCAAACCACACAAAACAATTCTTACCTGCATATTCAATTGAAATCATCATATCGTGTTAGTTTGGAAGCTAATTATTTAAATATATTTTAAATTTTCATGTTATATACCTTATTAGATTTCGGTATTTTTGGATAAGTACAAAATATATGTATCTTGAATACATGAGGTCAAAATTTGGTGCAATTTATTCTACATATGATGTATCTATGTAGATTCGCATATATATATAAACAAATCTCACTCGCTCTCCACTTTTCATATATTTGGTATCTCATATACATGCAAATCAAATCAAATACATGTATGTAGTGTGTATCTAATGTAATTCACATGTATTTGAGATACATATGAAGCTCGTCCCCTCTTTCCCTATTTTTTTTGTGTATCTGATAACAAAAATACATATATTTAGGTGTATTTTTTTAAATATATTGTAAAAGACTCTTAATTAATAAAATATGTAATATTTCAAAATATAGATAATATTAGTATATATAATAGTGAATTGTGTCTAACTATGCAATTTTCCATATTATTTTCACATTTTTATGAGATACCTAAATCCACCACCATGCTTAAGCTTAGGCAGGTTCAAAATTTAATTATAAATTATTATGATAATTGTAAATTAATATATAATAATAATAATTGAGTAAGTTTTTTCCTACAAAGTATAATTTTGATCAAGTGATAGAAACACTAATATATGATGTGAATATGAGACACCAATATCAGAGTTCAAATTTTATTTCGTATAGATAAAAAGTATTTACTGATTTGAGAGTTTTAAGTTATCTATGTTATTAAAATATAAATAGTACCATTAAGTTATGAAAAAAAAATCTACTAGTAAACATTTCTAAAATGTAAAATTTATAATCTTAAAACTAAGACAAATTATAAAGTGATTTGGTGGCTGAAAAAATCTTAATATTAATGGTATATATAAATTAAACTCATAATTTAACTTTTCTATATAATGAAAAAGGAAAAAAAATTATTCACACTGAGTGCATAAAATTGGGGGGGGGGGGGGGGAGAGAATAGGGATAAGGTAGAAGTACCTCCCTAGACAATGATCGATATCTCAGAAACACACCTTAATTAAACTAAGGTCCTATTACCCCTTAACACATTTTTTTTTTGTAATTTTGTACACCTTTTTGGATTACGTGACATCCAAATATATCCACCCCTACACTGCGTGGAGTTGCTGGGTGTCTCACGTAAGTCAAAAGATGTACAATATTATATATAAAATAAGTTCAGGATAATAAAATTTTAATTTAATTAAGATGTGTCTGTGAGATTTCAATCATAGTCTACGGAGTACTAGTGCCTTCTCCCAAAAAAAATAATAATTAGAATTGTGAAATCATACCATAGTTTGTGATGATTTTGTGTATGAATGGGTTCACTCTAGGCCAAATCGTGTCATGGGAGAAATTAACAGGCTTGGACCAAGCTTCTTCACCCATCTTGCTCATCTCTTTCATATCCCCAAACAAAAACTTATAAGTATTACCTTTGAAACCTTGTTGTCTTAGTTGTTTCTCCAAATATTTTGGTTTCAACCACACATAATTCAAGATTCTCCATGCCCATCTTAATACAAAAATAATTGCAAATGAAAATATTGCAAGCTTAAAATTGTATGGTATCTCCATATTGAAAGCCTTATCTTACACTCACTAGCACACAATACTATGTGGTGTATATATATATCTAATAATAATACTAGTATTTATATGATCTTATATATAGACTATCATAAGTAGAACTATTCCCCTCGTCTATTTTTATTTGTCATGGTTTCTTTTTTAGAGTCAAATAAATTTTGAACTAATATTTTTTGATGTATTTTTTCATCATATTGATATGTAAAAAATTGCAATATATAGTATTATTTGTATAGTTTTTGAATATCTAAATTTTTTGTTTAAACTATCAAATTAATATAATCTAATTTAACATTGAAAATTAGTTAATTTGACTTTCGAAAAGCGTAACATGATAAATAAAAGTGGACAGAAGAAGTAGAACATTAGGTACGAGTCCAGATAAATTTAGTAACTTTTATATTTAATTAAAATTTTATTAAATAGTGAAGAAATATTTTAATTTATAAATCTGTAACTCAAATGAGCTATAAATTTCAAATTCTGATTCCGTCTCATTAAACTATGATCGTTGTGGAGAAGAAAGTGAATTTTAAAATTAAAAGACTTAACGACCAAGAAAATTTGTAAGGCCTTGGTGACCAAGAAAATTAAAAATCAAACGAAATTAGCACACGTCTTTGAAAGTTAAAAGAAGGTTCGTATATTTCACGTAATTTTCTTCTTGCTCTCTCTTTCTCTTGATTAAGACAATTTGACTTGTTTACACTTAATTAAATCTATTTTTATTTTATTGAAAAGGAAATTACTTGTAAATTTGTTCGTAATTTGTGCAAATCACTTCTTCTATCCTAAATTATTAATGATATTTTTTCTTAAAAAAAAAGTTAAACAAAATGAATTTAAATAACAGGCAACTAGTAACGCAGGAATAATTTTTGAAATGTATGATTTGATAACTCAACCAGATTATTATATTACTATGACCCTGAATCTCTCTCTTATTTGAATTATATATTATACATCAATCATATCGCTGTCTAATGTTACATTTATTATTATTCTTAGTAAACTTAGCGTAGTAATACATGATTCTCAAAATTATTCGTCACTTCCTGACTGGATTAAGTAAAACAATTACTATCCAATTGGAGAATATTCATAGATTAATATAACAGAAAGTTGTATATATTAATATGACTTCATATTATATTTGACCAATAAAAATTACTCAAAAATCACATCGAGTTATCGTGATTTTAAGGGAAAATGTACAAGTATCCCCTAAACTATGATCAAAATTTTAGAGTCATGCCTTAACTAAAGTAAGGTCATATTACCTCCTGAATTTTTTTTTTTTTGTAATTTTGTACACCTTACGTTGCAAACTCCGTGACTCCACAAAATTGAGGTGAGTGGGAGATATTTGGATGACACGTAAGCCAAAAAGGTGCACAAAATTATATAAAAAATAAGTTCATGGGGTAATAGGATCTTAGTTTAGTTAAGGTGTATCTCTGAAATTTCGATCATAGTCTAGGCGATACTTGTATATTTACCCTGATTGTAAGGCTATAAATAAAAGAAGAGGAGAAAATATATTTTCAAACTATGACATCAAAGTCATGACAACTAAAAATATACGTATGTCATGTTATGTTCAATTTAGTCTTCATAGCCAACTAAAAAGTAAAATTGAAATTAGGCTAAAGTCATGTGCGGCCCCTTAAAGTTGTCGGTAAAATTCATTTAGACACTTCAACTAGGACTGATATCTATTGAACACTTCTATTGTTCAGAATAACTACCTATAGACACTTTTCGCTGACATGGCAAGGAAAGTGTAATTCACATCCATTCAGCGCGTCAGAACGTATTTTTGATATTTTTTTTTTAAAATCTCTTTCTTCTTCCTTCTTCCTTGGCCATTTCTTCCAAAACCAATACCATCTCCGCCGATGATGTTGCCACCAACACCTTCCACCCTTTTCTTTTCTCCTGCCTCCTCTTCCTCCCTCCCCCTCACCTCTATCATATTCAACTATGGAAACACCATTATGATTTTCTTCTTCATTTTCTTTAAATTTGCTCGATATTGTGATCTTATTTACGGGAAAAAATATAGACTCATACAATGACTGTTCTATTTCTTCCATTTTTTTCTTATCGAAAATATATCTAACAAATTAGATTTAAAATAAAAAAATGAATCTGCTTAGATGATTATGTAGTCAATGATTTTAATGATATCTAAAATTATAAATGGTTCATATTTTGTAGGTTCATGTATTGACTAATTTTTATGTATATGCAATTTGCTATTTTCAACTTAAAAAAAAAACAGCAGATCTGAAAACAGAATAGTGGGTTAAGAGGATTTCAAGGTGATAACAACTATGGTGGAGGAGGGGGCTATGGTGAAGAATAGGATTTCAAAGTGATAACAACACTTCAATTTTTTCTTTTTCTTTTTTTTTTTTCCCATCAAAATGCCACATGTACGTAATTGATTTGTCCATTTTCCACGTCATCGCGAGTGTATTACACACATTTCATAGTTTTATCTGATTGTCACAAAAGTATTCAAAAGGTTCAATCCGAATTAGTAGAGGTGTCCAATAGGTACAAGTCCTAGTTGAGGTATCTAAGTGAATTATGCGAACAACTTTAAGGGGCCGCAAATGACTTTAGGCTTAAAATTATCACACATAACTAGAAATCCCATTGCAGCTCTAGTTGATCATATACATTTGTTTGCTCTTTTCATGTGCTAAGACAAAGTGCAGAAAGGGAAAAAAAAAAAACAGAAACATTTTCAGTTTTTAATCTGGCACATCACAAAACCCATTCATTACAATGACAGTTGAATCACACATTATATTACATGAACTCGATTGACTATGTACAGATACATATTAGATAATCGTGTATTTATACATCCAGTACAAGTACATGCAGTTTTAATGTTGACACGAAGTATATGTCACACTTGTGGATACCGCTGTGGCTAGCTAAAGCTATTTTTCACTTCTCAGATTAGCAGCTCAAAAACCATCTGCTAAACTGTGCATTGTTTCGCTTCTGCTCTCAAACCTGTTTCAGCTAAGGTAGCTGAAATTGTATCTTGAACTATATACTTTTGATTAACTTCTTCTGTAAATTCATGTCTTTCATTCAAAACCTTTGATAGTGAGTTTGATCAGAAGGATACGACAGGCTCAAGCAATTCATGTGAAATTAGGTAACGAAAAGTGAAGTTGTGAGGAGTCCACTCAATTTTCTTCCATAACTTCCCCTGATATTTTCTTGTAAATTGTTCAGGCAACGCGAGCTCTATCATTTCCTTCAATCCAGAAGGGCACAAATCGACCTCCTTCACATAAGATTCCACATTCTTGGGGAGAACTAGTTTTTGTTCTTTGTGTACACTTGTGTTTGTTTGAAGGTACTCTTCTTTAGCCACTTCAAGCTCCTGGAACACTTTCTTAGGCGTGTATAACCGTAGCTGGACATATTTCATTGAATGAGAAGCCAAACAAAACAAGACAAGTATAAAAGCAGTTAACTTTAATAACTCAATTATGTAACAAGATTGTAAATGATATCTATAATTATGTTCAAATCATTGAAAGATAGATAATAATATAGCTAGCTCAACTACTCTGCGTGTACCAGGGCATCAGAATGGCTTCCTGAGCATAGAGCAAAACGTAGACGAGGGTCTGGATGCTCTAATGCATATCCTTTTCTTGCATCTCCAGTCTTAAACTTTTGTTTCGGGAAGAACAATGATTGAATCCACTACATGCAAAATTTGGTTTAATAAGCCTCTTTGAGAACATATATACAGTGACTAGCTAGAGTAGTTAAAACTCCTTATTGAAGATACGATTCACGAGTCAGCTAACAAATGAACAATCTACTATGCATGAAGCAGAGGAAATCAGGGGACTGAATCCAAGTACAAAAGCAAGAATGTGAAATACCTGACCAGGACGGGGCAATCGACATCCAAGTATAGAACTCTGAATCATCTCCACACTTACTGTATTCCCTCCAATGTTATAAGCAGCCTGAAACATATAATTGTATAAGTTATAACCACCTCAGTAACACACAACTTTTTCACATATATCAGGCTGTTATGACCTTGAGAAGTTGAGATACTCTCTTGAGAGTACTCCGTGGAATCCCATAAACCAAGAACGCCTGAAATATATAAATGCTCGTTAATTAGTAACTTTGATATGCTGTAAAAGATCTTCATAGAACTTGAAGTTACAGATATGTTATTACATGCATCACTAGTGCATTGTGGACATTAATCCAGAAAGCTAGCTTCTCGTCATGCCTCATTTTTCTAGGATCAACTTCCTTCAACTTCGACACAAGATACCTGTATCGACAAGATGAATACCTTTCAGCACTTACAAAACTCAACAAGCTTACTCAAACACTATCTATTACATACGTTCAATTACGGAGATCCACTTTCGACAAGCAATTATATCATTAGGTTAATCATCCAGATCACTTTACAGATATAACATGTTTTTAGTACCAATTCTTCATTTGAGAAGAGGAAAATGCAGAACACAATTTGAGGTAGTATAACTGACCTAAAATGTTGTAACATACGGTCCACACCATCTAAACTCCGTTTATCTCGACAGAGCCCTTGTACTTCAGTCATTGTGACAAAAGATCGATTAAATTCTCTTGGCTCTTTGATGTGAAAAGGATTATTCAGTGTTGAATTAGATGAACTTTCTTCACATTGTAAAATCCCAATATCATTCTGACCTTGTTGAACTGATGATGATGATGATAATGAAATTGGAGAGAATGGGTAATCATAGCTGAACAAAGGGGGATCAGCAATCTGAACATATATGGCTGAAATACACTTGATCATTTCTTCAGACAGTTGATTTGGGGCATGATGAAAATGATTCGAAGAGCCATTAACAAAATGATCTGCCGCTGTCCAATTTGAAGTGGATACCTGAGCATGCTGGTTGCAATTACATCATCCAATTTGGCATTGTTAGTTGCATCACAAATAGATGTCTAACTCTACCTCAAAAGCTTGTGAAAAACAGAGTGCATTACTTACCTCGAGCATGGATAAAGGCAAAGAATGGTATGAATCTAGAGCATCAGCAAGAACTCCAGCTAGAGGTGAAGGCTTGAAAGAAGCAGCAACAGCAGTGTGAGAGAGTGATGAATGGCATCTCACAATTGAAGTGTCAACTAAACTTGGATCTCCTGATCCTTCTACTGGTGGAATAGAAGGACTCGTATTAGTTATTTTATTTTCATAGATGATGATGTTGTCGTGCTTCTTCACTTCTTTTGTTTTTGTTGTGTCATTCAGTGATTGTAAGCGCTTAGCAAATGTTTTTCGATACATTGATAAAAGATACTTCTCTAAATACATAATTTCCAGCTCCAGAAGAGCAACTTCCTTAATTAGATCTTCATGATGAGCAGAATTATGAAGTTCAGTGCCAGCTCCTGGTAATTGTGTTTTGAGATCTTCATAACTCTTGTGTAGCCCCATTAACTCAAAAATAAGGTACAATTTTTCTTTGATCCAAACTTGTATATAATAGCAAAGATGTTCAATTAATGCTGTAGCATTCCATCTGCCAATCAAAGTTGTTGCAAACAAAGTGGATGTTATCATTGTTTTTAAAACAACCTTTTTCTCCCTCTCCTTTAATAAAGCTAGAGTTGAATTTCAGCGCAACTATTCTATTCTGAAATAGTGTTCACTAAGCTACCACTTTTTTTTTGCTTGTATATGTTGCTTGGACTCTTTAGAAACTCCGGTATATGGTGTGAGGTATAAAGTATAATAATATCAGGATAATATGTAGGATTGTTATATTCTTTGTTTAGTTAGAGGTATTAAGCAATTGTTGGATTATTTATCTCACCAAATTTTAACTTAGTGATGGAATAAGTTATCACATATACATATATAGTAAAATAATTTATTTTGAAATAACTTGTTCTCAACCAAACGAACCATAGACTGTATTGTTGGAGCATGGTTGGATCTAAGGGCGCAAAGAATTCATATGAACCTCATTCCTCGTAAAATTACATTTTTTATATGGAAAAATCTTTTTGACAAAAATATTTGGTCAGAATGTACTTTTCTATGTAATTTTATTTTTAAAAAATATTTTTTTCCTTTTATCATTAATAACTTTACTAAAAAATGGAAAAAAATTGATTTATTATTTTTTTTATAAAAATATTATAATTTTTAAAATTTCTTTTTTTAGCCATTTAGCACTTCTCTTTTTATATATAAGAATAAAGCTATTTTGTCATGCATATATTTTCTTTGATCTTTTTTTGTTATTTTAATCTTATTATTTTCTTTTAATTTTGTTAATAAATTCATTGAAAATTCTAACACGGTCAATAAGCCTCGCAATATTTCCTTTCTCAATTCCTCAAATACTTAGTTGGATGAGTAATATTTGTCCTACTTATTTGTTAGTGACATTAATTGATATCAAAGTTTATGGAGAGGTGTCTTTTTCTTATCAAAGTTAAAGAGCTTGTTTTTTTCTCTCTTCAAAATCAATCATTTTAAATATAATCAACATATTTATTAAATTGAAAGACCCCTCCCAACACGCAAAATAGATGTGACTCGTGAGTCTATTCTAAATTACATTTTTGTAAAAATATTTCGATTTATTCAATTAAATAATTATTTTCAATTCTTCAAAAAAAGTATAAAGGGTTGTTCCACGTTTAAAGTCCAAATTTCTAGTGTTTGTAAATAATTAATTAAGGGAGCGTCGCTCTTTTGTGGTTCTCTTAAAAAGTAGTAGAGCCTTTGTCGTGTGCCCTTTTTCCCTTTTGCAAAGGTGAGATTATTTTTGATTAATTTGCATTAAAACTTAATTAGTGGTGAGCTTTTTAGCTGAAAAAAAAACTATAATCACCAAATTAAGGACTAGTTTTTATCTTGCACGTTGACACATCATCTTCGAATGTTCAAGTTTTTCATTGTCTTTGCATCATGCACATACGTATATAAGTAAATCAAAATTTATATATATCCCAAAAGTCGTGAATCTAATCGTGCTCAACACTTGATGACTTATACTTAAAATTTTAATTCATGTCTCTCAAGAATCATATAAATTCATCGATCAACTAATTCTCATTTATTAATGTAGTGAAAAATAAAATAATCTATACAATTTTAATTTGTTAACTACTACCACTAATATAAATAAAAGATATAGAGGCTTTATTTATTTTCCTTTTTCAACGTAGCTCCTAATTAGGATAAATGAAAGTAGGAGGGTCATATCATATGTTATGAGTGTAGAGGCTTTTTGGCTTTAGTAGCACTAAGAAGAAGAGAAATTAATAGAAAGATGGTGAGTGTCACCTCAAAAGAAATGCCCATAGCAAAAGCCAAAAGGAATACAAGGAGACACACAAATGAGTATTTTCTTGCTTTTACTCACCCACCCTGCCCTAACCCATTAAAAATTTAATTGATTTGGTGTTAAAAATTGAAAATATTTTTTTTGTTTTACAAATTTTGAAATCAATTGAAGTGGAATTTCATAATTTTATGGGTAAACGTACTTTTCGAAGTTAAACTCTAAAAAAATAAAAAAATTTATAATCAAACATCTTATAATGGTAAGAGAAAATTATATTTCATGATTTTTTTTTTATAGAAAATAGTTTTTAGGAATATAACTGAGTTTCTTACTTCTTTTTTTCTTGAGATAGTATGTGCAAGTAACATACTCCCTAGACAAATATTATGAAAAGTGAGGGTGAGAATAAAGACCGATAAATCCAAATTTTAAATTTGTGAGTATAAGCTTATTATATTCTACCAATTATAAGTTTATAAGATAGGAATAGATTCAAATCTTAAAAAATGGGAATACTGTGTTTTATGAAAATTATGGATTGCTTATTTTTTCTATTACTAAAAGAGAATTTTTTTTCCTCAATTTTTTTTAAAATAAAATATTTGATGAATCAAATAGGGATAATGCACAAGTACTCCCTCAACCTATGCCCGAAATCTCAGAGACTCATTTATAGTATACTAAGCTCCTATTACCCCCTGAACTTATTTTATTAATAATTTTCTACCACTTTTCGGCTTACGTGGCACTATCTTGTGAGTCCAATGCTGGTTGATTTTTTTTTTCAACCATAAATTATTATATAGTACACATGACATGAATCTATAAGGCCATTGAACATTACTTGAGTTAATTATACTTGACCGAATCTTTTTTGGAATTTGTTAGTCAAAAGCTCAAGTCGTACTGTAGAGTTCCCTTTTTGACTTGAGTCTTTCATCTAATAAGCATCTAATAAAGGAATTTTGTGCTTTGTATAAAAAATGTGATGAATTTCTTGATTGAGAATGATGATATGAATGTTGAGTCGATCTTGTCTTTAGACTTTAGGAGCAGCCTTTGTGATACAATGCTGGTTCATATTATCTGTGACGTGTTCCTTTGTGATGCAGTGTTGGTTCATATTATCATTCTCAACACCCCCTCAAGTTGGAGGGAGGAGAAACGAGACCTAACTTGCCTAGAATCGTATGGTGTGAAGGTCCAGATAAGGGCTTGGTGAGAAGATCAGCAAGCTGTGATGAGGCAATAACATAAGCAAGAAATTGTTGTCTAACGAAGTGATAGTCAAGTTCTATGTGTTTCGTTCGTTTATGGAGAACTGGGTTCTTCGCTATGTGTATAGCTGCTTGGCTATCAGAACGAGCAAGAATGGGCAGTGTTGGAGGAACTCCTAAATCATGAAGAAGATGATTAAGCCATGTTAGTTCAGCGGTCTCATGGAACAATATTCAACTTCTGCAGATGATAAGGAAACAGAGTGTTGTTTCTTGGATTTCCAAGAGATAGGTGAGCTACCAAGAATAATAAAAACCCACTAACGGAATGTCGTGAACCAATACAGGATCCCCAATCCGCATCACAATAAGAAAGAAGAGAAACGGAAGGTTCTGCAGTAAAGAATGAACCTTGACATGATGGAGTCTAAGGTAAGAACCACGCATAGAGCAGCAACAATGTGTGGATGACGAGGCTTTTGCATAAACTGAGATAAATGTTAGACAACATATAAGAGATCAGGTTTAGTATGAGTAAGATAATTAAGTTTACCAATTAGTCTACGATATGCAGTAGGATATCTGCAAGGAGTTCACTGGAATGAGCAGAAAGCTTAATAGAAGTATCCAATGGTGAAGAGGCAAGAGGTAAATGATTCACTGTCGAATTCAGATAGGAGCTCAAGAGAAAACTTTCGTTGAGTGACAATCAAGCCCTGAGTTTCCCTGAATACTTCAAGACCTAAGAAGTAGTGCAAAAATCCCAAATCCTTTACCTTAAATTTAGCATCAAGGAACAATTTCAGTTGGGTGATGTTGGTAGCATAATCACTTGTGAAAATGATGTCATCCACATAAATGGCGATGAAGTGAGAAGACCATCTGAATGTTTGAAGAATAAAGAGTAATCATTGAGTGAGGAAATAAATCCTTTGAATTGTAAAGCAACTGACAATCTCGCAAACCATTGTCGAGAAGCTTGACACAGACCATAGAGTGATTTTTTAAGTCGACATACATGAGAAGGACCAGGTGTATCCAGTCCTGCAGGAAATTTCATGTATACCTCTTCATTGAGGTCTCCATGAAGAAATGCATTATTGACGTCTAGTTGATAAAGAGGCCAACTCATCTTGGCAACAATGGCTAAAATACAACAAAACGTTGTCATCTTCACAACAGGTGAATAGGTTTCAGTATAGTCTATCCCAGCTCTTTGAATGTCATCACGGACCACCAGTCGTGCCTTAAGTCTTTCAATACTTCCATCAGACTTATGTTTCACCTTATAGACCCATTTACATAGTAGAGCCTTCTTGCCTTTACGTAATTCAACTACTTCCCAAGTTTTGTTGGCAATCAAGGCCTTGATTTCATCATCCATAGTCACCTGCCAACCTGGGTGCAAAACAACCTGTCCATATCCAGTAGGTTCAACAATGGGGGAAAAAGAATTGACCACTTGTTCGTTAGCAGAAGATAAGGCTGCAAAAGAAAAGATTTGTGGATGGATAGGAGGAGAGAAACAAGAAGAAGTAAGATCTGTAAGGTAGACATTATTGCAGTAATAATCACGCAAATAACCAACGTGTTTGTGAGTTCTAGAAGATCTTCTAGGTGAATCTATGATCACAGGAGAAGGAATGGGTTGAATGGAACTGGTTGGTGAACCAGGTTCATGAGAGGAGAACTGGGAGTGAATATAATTTGGAGGAGTGGTGATAATAGATTCCTGAGGTGGAGTAGGATGAGAACAAGGAGGTTCATATACTGGAAGAGAGGGAGAAGTGGAAAATATAGGAAGGCAAGAGGAATTGGATTTGAAAGGAAAAATAGATTCATGAAAATGAACATCCCTGGACACGAACATCTTTTTAGTATCCAAAGATAAGACTTTGTATCCCTTTTGTCCAATAGGATACCCCAAGAAAACACAAGGAACTGCTTTAGGTGAGAATTTTGATCTATTTTTAGTTAAAGTGGAAGCATAACAAAGACACCCAAAAGACTTAAGGAACTAGTACTTAAGAGGAGAACCAAGCAAAACTTCATGAGGTGTTTTACCGTTGAGAAATCTAGAGGGAAACCTGTTAATTAAGAAAGTGACACTGAGTAAACATTCGCCCCAATAGCAAATAGGAACATTATATTGAAAAATAATGCTCTAGAGTTTTCTAAAAGGTGTCTACGTTTTCTTTCCACAACTCCATTTTGTTGTGGAGTTGAAATACAAGACATTTGATGTAAAATGCCCTGAGATAGAAGAAATTCAGATGCAATGGTTCCCTTCCCCAATTCTAGAGCATTGTCAGATTTGATGGACTTTACTTTGTTGTTAAATTGTCTTTGGACCATGAAAATAAAGTGTTTTAACATTGGAAAGGCATTAGACTTGCTACCCAAAAGATAGGTCCAAGTAGCTCTACTATAGTCAATGGTTAGAAAATACTTGAATCCATTGTAAGTTGCATTTTTATAGGATCCCCATGTGTCAATGTGAATTAACTCGAATATTGTTTTGGTTTTGATAACACTTACAGGAAAAGGCAATTTAGTTTGCCTAGCTAGAGGGCAAACATCACTAACATAATTAGGATCAGGTTTAAAAGAACTGGACAATTTGTTCATTGATGAAACAGGGAGATGCCCCAACCTTACATGCCATAAGTGAAAAACAGAATTATCCTTACTAGATAATGAATTACAAGAGGGAAAACTATGACTAGAAAAAGAAAATTGAGCTTTCTTGGAGTGACTTGGAGACTTGATGTTGGAAGAGAACATTTGATAGAGACTATTCTTAGCTTCACCAAGAACCAGAGGCCTCTTCATTGGAGGGGCTTGCAAAACACATTTAGTTGATAAGAAACTAATGAAACAATTCAATTGTATGCACATCTTATGCACAGACAGAAGGTTTAAATTGAATGAGGGAATATAAAGAACATCATGAATGAATAGATCAGGAGGCATACCAACAGTTTCTGAATGAGTGGCTCTCACATTAGAGGAATTAGGCAAAGTAACATTGATGAATTGAGAAAGAGACTTAAAAGTATGAAACACATTTGAATCAGAACACATGTGTTGAGAAGCACCCGAATCTAAAATCCAGGGCTTAGAGTTGAATGAATAAGCATTTCACAGAAGAGTTACCAGCATAAGCAGCCATTGCACTTTGGTCAACAGGGTTAGCATCTGGTTAAGTGATCTTAGCTTCATTCAACAAATGAACTAGCTGATGAACCTGTTACTGAGTCAACTGATTTCCAGAAATTCTTGCGAAATTAGGAAGAGTACTGGGAAAGCAAGGTAAATCAGATGACAACACAACATTGCTCCTGATAGCATTTGGATCCCTCTTGCTCTTTGTGAACTTAAAATCACTGGAAAAATCAATGATTCTATAACACTTGTCAACAGTATGTCCAACTTTCCTGCAATGGGAACAAATCAAGGATGAATTACCCTTTTTACTTTTATATTCAGGTGTCTGAGACCTGTTCCCATGTGCAGGATATTGAGGTGGTGCATTCCCATCAGCCACCAAATAAGATGAATTGTTTCCTGCATGGTAAGAAGAAACAAATATCTCTCTTTGTTTCTCATATAGAATAAGAAGAGAGTAGGCAAGACTAACAGAGGGTAAGGGAGAAATCATAAGGATGTTGTTTCTTACAGAAACATAAGCCTCACTCAATCCCATAAGAAAGTGAATGAGTCTTTCTTCTTGCTATGCCTTCATCATTTATCCTTTTCACCACAATCACAATCGCACGAACAAATGCCCTTTGTGTTCAAGGTATCAAATTCATCCCATGACCCCTTGATTTTTGTATAGTAAGTTGTAATGTTGAGTGATCCTTGAGAGAAATCACTCATCTCTTTTTGCAGGTGAAAGAGCTGAGCGCCATTTGATTGCCCAAACCTGATTTCGAGATCATTCCAGAGTTCCTCAGCTGTTTTGAAGTAGAGTACACTATCAGCAATGTCTCTAGAGAGTGAATTCAACAACCAGCTGGTGACCATGTCGTTGCACCTGTTCCATGACTGCAGATCTGGACTGCTTGGAGCAGGAGTTTTGCAACCTCCATTTGTGAACCCCAGCTTGTTCTTAGCTGAGAGAGCAATGGGCATGAACCTTCTCCATCCTCCATACCCTTTTCCTTCAAAAATGGAGTTCACCAAGGACATTCCTGGTGAATCAGAAGGATGAAGAAAATAAGAACTGCTTTGATCCATAATTTTGGATACTACAATAGAGGGAGAACTTGACTTAGTTGCAGAATTCGTCATTGAAGATTTGGATAGTGAGGGATCTTCAATGCTTTGATACCATATAGAAATTGAAAGAGTAATGAAGATGAGATGTGGGAAAATTTTCTGAGTGATTTTTATTGAAGATGAACAACTATTTAGCTATTACAAAATGGCAAAAATGTAAAATAATCTAAAAGACTAACAACTCCTAACAAACTTTACACACCTATACAATTTCTAGAAGAAGCATCTAAAAAAGCATCTAATTAAGGAATCTTGTGCTATGTACAAAAAATGAGATGAATTTCTTGATTGAGAATGATGATATGAATGTTGAGTCAATCTTAACTTTAGACTTTAAGAGCAGCTTCAGGAACAGGTTCTGCGACGTGTTCCTTTGTGATACAAGGCTGGTTCATATTATCTGCAACGTGTTCCTTTATGATACAATGCTGGTTCATATTATCATTCTCAACATATATTAAATTAAATTAAAATAAATAAATTAAAACGGAAGAAATAACACTCTTGCTAGATAAGTTTGATACTTATACTTGTTTTGGTTTAGAGTATAACAAATATCGCGCGTGGGCTGATTTATTCCTTAGGTCAAATCCTCTCTTGTTCATCACTTTTACAAATGTTTTTTAATGTTAAAGAATATTTTATATAATTAATTAATTGATTTGGAACTTTTAGGGAAAAGAGGACAAGAATGGAAGAAAATAAAACTTCTTCCACTATGAATTTTTATTAGCTTGAATTATGAGTATTATTTTACTGTTTAATCACGCACCAAGCATATATTTTAAAGAAATATAGAGAGCTTATAGTTGAAAAGAAGGGAATTAGGATCCTGTTTTAATACTTCCTTTACTTTAATGTATGTGATAGTAATTTAATGATATAAAATTTAAGAAAATAAAAATGTTTTAAAACTTATAGTTTAAAATAAATCACATTAATATTTGTGTTGTTTTATCTAAAATTTAATTATTATTATTAAATATTAAATAATAAATATTATTGCTTAGACTAATTAAAAAATTAAAGTAAGTTACATAAATTGTTCCATCTTTCCTTTAAAAATGGTTTTCATTTTCTACCTAAACATACAATTTATTTTACCATATTCTTTAAAATTTTCTATCATTTAAAAAAATTACAAAAATTCCATATTCTCTTCTATTCTCGAATACATCACTCTACGTGATGTATCGGTTGGGTACATCATTTTATGTGATGTATCAAAACATAGATGATATATCGAAATGTTGAGTGATGTATTCAAAATTAAGATGCGGTGTATTGAAATATTAAGAGTTATATCCATAACCAAACACGATATATTAGAACATTTTAAAATTCATCTAGATTTCATCAAAAAATTTTAAAAAAATTATAATTTGAAAAAAAAAAACAGAAATAAGATATAATTAGTATTTTAAGTGTCAAACTTGTATAAAATTCCCTTAAAAAGTTCACCTCCGGCTCTTTTTCCCTTGGACTTTTTCGTTTGCTTTTGATTACTTTCACTTTTCAATTTCCTTTTTTTCATCAAGAATCCTAGGCAGAATGATAACGAAAAAGGTATCCTAGGGAACAAGAAAATATGCCTCATCTCTATTTTTGACTTAATTGTAATTTGTCGTCACATAGTTTTTTCTCAGGTCAATTATTTTTATAATTTTGTATAAATTTATTTTATAATATTTTTTTTGTTTTTATTCTTTATGAAGATTTTATGTTTATTGACTCATTATGTTACTCTTCGAAATATATATATATATATTTCTATTTTTATTATTATATAGAAAATTGAAGTGGTAGGACGATTAAGGTAAAAATGTAATTTCATTTTAACAAAAATATATTAAGAGAGATAGTGAATAATTCTAGAAACATCTTTCATAGTGAATAGTGATTAAGGGTAAAAATATAATTTCACAAAAATTAATTAGTTTTATAAAGATCTTTAGTTATTGTTACTACCATTAACTTATTTTGTTATTAAATCACTTTCTTTTCTTTTGTGAGTTATTGTCATATCTATTTATTACTCGTTATTCTATTTTATTATTACTTCGATATAATTCTTAATATTTTTTTTATTCATTGTGCTCATATAAAAATGCCTTCTTCTAATATAAATTAATTATGAATTAATTATTTCACCTTTATTTTGGATCTAATTAATGTACTTGAAAATAAATAAGTATGATAAAATTAATAATATATATTAGATCGAATTAAATAAAAAAAATATTAAAAAGTAACTTTACAAATAAAAATGAATAGAATGATATATTTGCATTTAAGACAACCAAGAATAAAAATGTAATTTTATTCGAACAAAAATCTATTAAGAGAGATAGAAAGAAAAATAAGTAATTCTAGAAACATCTTTCTATACATGAAGTGAATGATGATCAAAAGAATAAATGTAATTTTATTCGAACAAAAATCTATTAAGAGAGATAGAAAGAAAAACAAGTAATTCTAGAAACATCTTTCTATATATGAAGTGAATGATGATCAAAGGTAAAAATGTAACTCGAGTCAAATAAAAATCTACCAAGAATGATAACAAGAAAACTAGATAGTTCTAGAAACATCTTTAGTTATTGTTATTACTATCAGTTTGTTGTTGCTTCACTTTTATGAGTTATTAATAAAGATAGCAAGAGAAATAAATAATTCTAGAAACATCTCCTTGTATATGAAAGTGAATGGTGATCGAGGGTAAAAGTGTAATTTCATACTAGGTGATCGAGGGTAAAAACGTAATTTATACTTATAAAAATCTACCAAAAATAATAACAAGAAACTAAATAGTTCTAGAAACATCTTTGATTAATGTTATTTCTATCAACACATTTTGTTATCACTACACATTTTTTATGAGTTACTGTGACATTTATTCATGACTCTATTTAATTATTATTTTAATTGATTCGTAATATTTTTTATTCATTATGATTACTAAAAAGATCTATTTTAACATAAAAATTCAATACTTAAAAATATAGTTTATTATTTTCACCTTTATTTTGACTCTAATTAATGTACCTGAAAAGAAGCAATTATGATAAAATTAATGTCACGACCCAAAATGAGTCGTGAGTGGCACCCACGCTTACCTCCTTAGGTGGGAGAACCAACACATCTTAACCCCAACATATACCAATAGTTCAACTATAAATAATATAAATAATGCGGAAGCTCCAAAGGATACTAAGCAATCAATTTAAATAAGTTTCTAAAGTTTAATACTTATCATTCCAAAATCTGATAGTCATTACGTCAAGGACACCTATTTTCAAATTAACAAGTCTAAGAGTGTTTAAGAAACAAAAATAAGCAAAAAGATGGTTCTTATCCGAAATTCAAAGACATCAAGACGTGAATGAGAGAATCCAGCACGAGCTAGAATTAACAGCTCACCCTGAACTCTGATGTGCTGGAGACTGGCTAGAGCTGAGGGCGAGTCGAAGTCGATGGTACACTTGCTGCAATCCACTAAAGAACAAAGAAGAAAATACAAGTAGGGGTCACTACAAGGAACACGTACTGAGTAGGTATCATCGGTCAACTCAAAATAGAAATCAATATATATTGAACAATAGTATAAAGTCAACTACGATACTTAACAGGTGGAAAGCAACAAACACAGAAACCATTGACAAAAAAACCATAATAGGTACACCATCAATCACAACATCAAGTACACCTATGAGGAATCATGCCTCCACACTATACTCATTAGAAAAATAGGTTCTTTGAGATATATCAAGTTACTTAAAGATTTCTGCATTTAATGTTATTGTGTCGGAATGTTACACTCTGATCTCATAATGTCGTGTCGGAACGTGACACTCCGATCCAATAATACCGTATCGGAACGTGACACTCCGATCCAATTATCTCATTATTTAATTTCATCAAGCCTTCTTTATTCAAGGCGTCATTTTAGTAGAGAGGGTTCAAGATTAGAAATTCAACAATCTCATAATTTTAGGTCAACCACATACCACACAATCAAGACATACAACCACACCATCAAGTACATAGGGGACTTTATGATATCACTTAATACATATCAATCGCTATTGAGAATTTATCTATCAAATTGAAATAAATCATAACCTACCTCCACCGAAGAATCGAAGTCAAGCAACTACTTCTCCAATGCTTTTTCTTTCCTCAATGCCTCTGAACCCTTCCAATCTATCAATTATGTGTGCATAATTTATAAGTTAACGAGTCTAGGAATACTCATATTATTCTTTATCTAGTTTAGACCCAAAAGTTCACCTAATTCTATAAATAATTTTCATAAAGTTCAAACCTAAGGGTAAATTTAACTTCCCCCATTTAGCATAACTTCAATGGAATTTAAATAATTTGATACACCTATTACTTAGCTTGGTATACTAATATATCATCACCTGACTTATAGTAGTATAACTTTAAGAAAAGATTCCTAAATTTCTCAAACTAGGCGTGAACAATAATCTGCATACATGAGGTATGCAGTAACTTACCACATTATTGTATTTTGATTTCCCACTACAATTAACAAAAGATTTTTATAGTTATCATTAGACAATCCTCAATTAGTTATCAATTTAACAGGGTCCCATATTTAATTTTCTACTAAGTATATAAGTATATTTATTATGTACTCTTATCCTCTTATAACAATCAATTATACATATTATCAATTCTATTTAACGTTACAACAGTACTACATTCTCTAAACATTATTCAACTCTTCGTTAATCAATAACAATAAAGATTCATCCCCACCTCCAAAACGTTACAGTATACACTCACCTTCAATCTCTTGTAACATCATATGTACACATAAATTTAGCACTGATTTCTTTACAATTTAAACAATTCCCATCATTAAATGCAATTAAATCCATCAAATTTAATCACCCATGTTTTACAGATGTCAACATGTAATGTTTCCTTAATTATAAACCTACACGTAAGAAGCAATTTCAATTGAATGATTCAATTGCTTATAAACCCATGACATCACCAATTCATTTTATTCGTAAACATAATAATTTAATAATCTAACTCCTAACTCACCCAATAATATGAAAGGATAAGCCTTAAGCTTTTTGAAGTTTACCTGAAGTTTTTCCTTCAACCTTGTCGGTGGTGCTAAGAATCAAGAAGAAGAGGCGCATGCGATTTTCGTATAATCAAATAATGTTAACCGTATTTATTATATACTAATTATAAATATGTTAATATGTACCCACTATTTATTTTAATGTTATTTTCTAATTTACCCATCAACTAAGTATATTATTAAAACTACCCCCCCCAAATTCATAATTATAATTACGAATAGTCCAAAACACCCCTTTAAATCTATCAATTTATCAAGAAAAAAGTTCTATTTCTCAAACCGACTAAATGAGTTGTTACAATAGATACCAATTTACCCATCTTTCGTCCTCGAACGATCAAAAGAAAGGCGATGGCGAGAAAGAGTACTTGAATCGGTAAAAAGATGTGGATATCTTTCATGGATATCAGCCTCACTCTCCCAAGTGGACTCTTCAACTGGCCTATTCTTCCACTAAACTTTGATAGAGGCAATCTCTTTTGATCTCAATTTGCGGACCTCCCTATTTAGAACAACAATAGGCTCCTCCTCATAAGACAGACTCTCATTAAGAAGAACTGAATCCCAACGAATAATGTAGTTTCCATCACCATGGTATTTCTTTAGCATGGACACATGAAATACCGGGTGCACTCCTGACAACCCTGGAGGCAAGGCTAATTCATAAGCCACCTCTCCCACACGCTTCAGAACTTCAAATGGACCAATATATCTCTGACTAAGCTTAACTCGCTTACCAAACCGCATCACACCTTTCATGGATGAAACCTTCAGCAAGACTTGCTCACCCTTCATAAATTCCAAGTCCCTAACCTTCCGATCTGCATACTCCTTCTGCCTGCTCTGAGCTGCCAAAAGCTTCTCTTGAATTAATTTCACTTTCTCTAATGATTCCCTCAAAAATCAGTACCCCAAGGTCTCACCTCAAATGCATCAAACCAACCAATGGGAGACCTAAATATCCTCCGATACAATGCCTCAAATGGGGCCATATTAGTACTCGAATGATAGCTATTGTTGTACGAAAACTCTGCTAAGGGTAAGAATTTATCCCAATGACCACCAAAATCTATCACACACGCATGAAGCATATACTCCAGCACTTGAATTGTTCGCTCTAACTGCCCATCGGTCTGAGGGTGAAATGCAGTACTAAGATCTAGTCTAGTACCTAATTCAGCATGTAATGTCCTCCAAAACTTAGAAGTAAATTGCGTACCTCTATCTGATATTATGGAAAGTGGAACTCTATGCAATCGAACAATCTCAGAGACATAGAGTTTGGCTAACTTCTCGGCATTGTAAGTCATCTTAACCGAAATGAAGTGAGCAGACTTAGTTAACCTATCAACAATTACCCAAATAGAATCAAACTTACCCAATGTCTTTGGAAGACCAACTACGAAATCCATTGCAATTCTTTCCCACTTCCATTGAGGAATAGGCATTCTCTGAAGTGTCCCTCCAGGCCTCTGGTGTTCATACTTTACATGCTGACAATTTGGGCATTGGGCAACAAAATCAACAATGTCACGCTTCATTCTACTCCACCAAAAATATTGCTTTAGATCACGATACATCTTGGTTGCACCAGGATGTATAGAATACCTTGAACTATGAGCATCTGTAAGAATAGTGTGAATCAAATCATCCACACGGGGCTTACATACCCTTCCCTTAATCCTCAAGACGCCTTCTTAATCAATTTCTGCCTCTTTAGCCTCTCCTCGCAATACCATATCTCGAATTCGACTCAGCTTCTCATCAGCAGACCGATTGCCCTTAATTTTGTCAAGAAAAGAAGATCTTGCCTCCACACAGGCCAAAAATCCTCCTTTCTCTAGTACTTCCAGCCTTATAAAGTCATTAGCCAGAGTCTGAACCTCTCTAGCTAATGGGCGTCTAGAAACCTGTAAGTGGGCTAAACTACCCATACTCCCTGTTTTTCTAGTTAGAGCATCTGCCACAACATTAGCTTTTCCTGGTGATACAAAATAGTAATATCATAGTCTTTCAATAGTTCCATCCACATCCTCTGCCTCAAATTTAAATCTTTCTGATTAAAGACATACTGTAAACTACGATGATCTGTATAAACTTCACACTTGACCCCATATAGATAATGTCTCCATTGCTTTAATGCAAATACAACTGCAGCCAACTCCAAATCATGGGTTGTATAGTTACGTTCATGCATTTTTAATTGCCTCGAAGCATAAGCAATTACATTCCTCTCCTGCATTAGCACTACACTCAAACCAGAATAAGATGCATCACAATAAACAATAAAATTCTTACCTTCCACTGGCAAGGTAAGAATCGATGCAGTAGTCAACAAAGTCTTGAGTTTCTGGAATCTTTCTTCACATTCATCCGACCATACAAATGGAACATTCTGCTTAGTCAAATTTGTCAGCTGGGAAGCAATAGAAGAAAATCCCTTGACGAATCGATGGTAGTAGCTAGCTAAACCAACAAAACTCCTTACCTCTGCAACATTAGTAGGTCTTACCCAATTCTTCACTGCTTCAATCTTAGAAGGATCCACCATCACTCCATCCTTAGAAACCACGTGCCCCAAGAAGGACACTAAATCAAGCCAAAACTCACACTTAGAGAATTTGGCATAAAGAATTTTCTCCCTTAACAACTCCAATAAAATTCTCAAATGCTCCTCATGTTCTTTTCTGCTCTTTGAGTATATCAGTATATCATCAATGAATACAATAACAAAGAGGTCCAGATATGGCTTAAAAATCCCGTTCATCAGGCTCATGAAAGCAGCAGGGGCATTCGTAAGCCCAAAGGACATGACTAAGAATTCATAATGCCCATACCTGGTTCGAAAAGCAGTCTTTGGCACATCTACTGCCCGTATTTTCAATTAATGATAACCAGATCTCAAATCGATTTTTGAGAAGGTACAAGCACCTTGTAACTGATCGAACAAATCATCAATGCGAGGAAGAGGATACTTATTCTTAATAGTTACCTTATTCAGTTGCCTGTAGTCTATGCACATCCGAAAACTTCCATCCTTCTTCTTCACAAATAAAACAGGAGCACCCCAAGGGGATGCACTTTGTCTAATAAAACCTTTACCTAACAACTCCTGAAGTTGGGCCTTTAACTCCCTTAACTCAGCTGGAGCCATTCTATAAGGGGGAATGGAAATGGGGCGAGTACCCGGATCCAAACTAATACAAAAATCAATATCCCTATCCGGTGGCATACCAGGAAGGTCTGCTGGAAACACATCCAGAAACTCACGGACTATCGAAACAGACTCAATCGAAGGTACTTTGGAAGTATCATCCTTGAGATGTGCCAAGAAAGCTAAACAACCCTTACTTACCATCCTCTTAGCACGAAGAAAATAGATAATACGAACTAGAGTGGAAATATAGTTACCCTCCCACACTAGCGGATCTGTCCCAGGCTTGGCCAATGTCATAGTTTTAGCATTACAATCTAAGATTGCAAAATTTGGAGAAAGCCAAGTCATATCCAAAATTACATCAAAATCAACCATCTCTAGAATAATCAAATCTACATAAGTATTGCTCTCCACAAAAGTCACAAGGCATGACCTATACACCTTCTCAACTATCACAGACTCACCTACAGGAGTAGAGATACAAATAGGCATGTCAAACAAATCACAATATAAATCAAGAGCAGTAGCAAATGAGGAAGATACATATAAAAATGTGGATCCAGGATCAAACAATACAGAAGCCATGCAATCACAGACCAAAAAGTACATGTGATAATAGCATTAGATGTCTCTGCTTCAGACCTCCCGGGGAAAGCATAACAATGGGCCCTATCACCTGTCTGCCCATTGCCCCTACCAAGCTGCGTTGCAGTAGTTCCAAGTTGACCGCCACCCCGACTGAACTGGTGACCACCATTACCTTGGCCACCACATCCCCCAGAATGGCGGCCTCTACCATGACCACCTCTACCTCTAACTACTGGGGATCTGTAACTCTATTTTGGATAATATTTCCTAATATGTGCAAATTCTCCACACCCATAACAAGTCCTGGAGTCAAGTATAGGTCTCTGTGAAAATGACGAAGTCTGGAGATAACCTCCAAACTCAGAAAAAGGCTGATTGGTCTGCGACGGACCCCCAAATGAAGCCTGCAATGAAGAATGAATAGGACGGGTTGGATAAACTCCTGAACTCTGCCCTTTGGAGTAAGAACCACTAAACTCACCTCCCTGACGAAACTTCTCAAATGTCGATGCTGTGGTGAAGTCATATGGTTTCACCCCCTCTACCTCTCCTCTATGACAAAATTAACCACTTCCTGAAAGTATTTTGCTGCAGCAGCTACATGTAAGGCTGGAATATGCAAATCTGACCTCAATCCTTTCACAAAGAGGCGAATCCACTCTTGTGGACTGAAGCAAAGCTGAGTGACATACCTGGATAGTGCAAGAAATTTGGCCTCATAAGCAACAACAGACATCCTTCCTTGCTCTAGGCTCAGGAACTCATCTCTCCTCCTATCCCTCAAAGTCCGGGGTATATACTTCTCCATAAATAAGCTAGAAAATGATGCCCAAGTCATAGGTGGTGCCCTTGCTGGTTGACACTCAACATACGACAGCCACCACATTTTGGCATCCGGTGAAACTGGTAGGTCACAAACTCAACACTGAATCGCTCTACTATGTCCATCTTATGTAGCAGCTCATGACAATCAACCAGAAAATCATAGGCATCTTCAGATTCAGCTCCCTTGAAGACTGCAGGTTTCAACTTTAAGAACTTAATGAAAAGTTCATGCTGATCACATGTCATTATAGACCCTGTAGTCAATCGAGGAAACGTGCCTACTTCCAATGATGCATCCATGCGGGGAGCCAGAGTAGCTGCATATTGTACTCCATGAACCTGAGTGCTGGTACAGAAAACACTGAAGGTGTCTGGCCCTGATCAGATAACCCGCTAAGATAAGTAAGAACCTGATTAATCATCTCTGGGGTAGGCTGGGGTGGTACTTTCTTATCCTGAACCTGCTCATTTTCACCTTCCTCACCTTCTAGCACTACCTCATCAGTTGATGGAGGAGTCACTGCTCTATTCCTAGCTGGACCATGTGTTTGTTCTCTGCCTCTAGTGGGCGTCCTACTGCGACCTCTACCACGTCCTGTTGCCACTGCTCCTCCTCGAGTTACATCCCCAATAGTTGGCTCAGACGCACCTGTCTAGTCGGTGTTTGTGTTGGCACTGTTGTTGCTCTAGTTCTAACCATGTGCGAAATAGAGTGAGAATGTCATATACTAATTTGTATCACCTAGATACCAATTGGATCCAAGTAATAGCACGAAAGAAAGAAAGAATGGAGTTTTCCTAAAGTCCTATAGCCTCTCAAAGAAAAGTAAAGGTGCCCCCATACCGTTCCTCAAGACTCTACTAGACTTGTCCTTGTGTGAACCAAGTTTGTCATGACCCAAAATGAGTCGTGAGTGGCACCCATGCTTACCTCCTTAGGTGGGAGACCAACACATCTAAACCCCAACCTATACCAATAGTTCAACTATAAATAATATAAATAATGTGGAAGCTCCAAAAGATACTAAGCAACTAATTTAAATAAGTTTCTAAATATTAA
The DNA here is from genome assembly GCA_027705065.1 of Solanum peruvianum. Classification (NCBI taxonomy): domain Eukaryota; kingdom Viridiplantae; phylum Streptophyta; class Magnoliopsida; order Solanales; family Solanaceae; genus Solanum; species Solanum peruvianum. The sequence continues at coordinate 53,737,424 of JAKWJD010001764.1, forward strand.
TACTTATCATTCCAAAATCTGATAGTGATCACGTCAAGGACACCTATTTTCAAATTACCAAGTCTAAGAGTGTTTAAGAAACCAAAATAAGCAAAAAGATGGTCCATGTCCGAAATTCAAAGACATCAAGACATAAATGATAGAATCCAACATGAGCTAGAATTAATAGCTCACCCTGAACTCTGATGTGCTGTAGACTGGCTAGAGCTGAGGGTGAGTCGAAGTCGATGGTACACTTGCTGCACTCCACAAAAGAACAAAGAAGAAAATACAAGCAAGGTTTAGTACAAGGAACACGTACTGAGTAGGTATCATCGGTCAACTCAAAATAGAAATCAATATATATTGAACAATAGTATAAAATCAACTACGATACTTAACAGGTGGCAAGCAACAAACACAGGAACCACTGACAACAACACCATAGTAGGTACACCATCAATCACAACATCAAGCACACCTATGAGGACTCATGCCTCCACACCATACTCATTTGTAAAATAGGTTCTTTGAGATTAAGTATATCAAGTTACTTCAAAATTTCTTTCCTTTAATGTTATTGTGTCGGAACGTGACACTCCGATCCTATAATATCGTGTCGAAACGTGACACTCTGATTCAATAATACCGTGTCGGAATGTGACACTCCAATCCAATTATCTCATTATTTAATTTCATCAGGCCTTCTTTATTAAAGGCGTCATTTTAGTAGAGAGGGTTCAAGATTAGAAATTCAACAGTCTCATAATTTTAGGTCAACCACAAGCCACACAATCAAGACATACAACCACACGATCAAGTACATAGCAGACTTTATAATATCACTTAATACATATCAATCGCTATTGAGAGTTTTATCTATCAAATAGAAATAAACCATAACCTACCTCCACCGAAGAATCGAAGTCAAGCAACTACTTCTCCAATGCTTTTCCTTTCCTCAATGCCTCCGAACCCTTCCAATCTATCAATTATGTGTGCATAATTTATAAGTTAACGAGTCTAGGAATACTCATATTATTCTTTATCTAGTCTAGACCCAAAAGTTCACCTAATTCTATAAATAATTTCATAAAGTTCAAACCTAAGGGTAAATTTAACTTCCCCCATTTAGCATAACTTTAATGGAATTTAAATAATTTGATACACCTAATACTTAGCTTGGTATACTAATATATCATCACTTGACTTATAGTAGTATAACTTTAAGAAAAGAATCCTAAATTTCTTAAACTAGGCGTGAACCATAATCTGCATACATGAGGTATGCAGAAACTTACCACATTATTGTATTTTGATTTCCCTGTACAATTAACAAAATATTTTTATAGTAATCATTAGACAATCCTCAATTAGTTATCAATTTAACAGGGTCCCCTTATTTAATTTTCTATTAAGTAGATAAGTATATTTATTATGTACCTCTTATCCTCTTATAACAATCAATTATACATATTATCAATTCTATTTAATGTTACAACAATATTACATTCTCTAAACATTATTCAACTCTTCGTTAATCAATAACAATAAAGATTCATCCCCCACCTCCAAAACGTTACAGTATACACTCACCTTCAATCTCTTGTAACACCATATGTACACATAAATTTAACACTAATTTCTTTACAATTTTAACAATTTCCATCATTAAATGCAATTAAATCCATCAAATTTAATCACTCATGTTTTACAGATGTCAACATGTAATGTTCCCTTAATTATAAAGCTACACGTAAGAAGTAATTTCAATTGAATGATTCAATTTCTTATAAACCCATGACGTCATTAATTCATTTTATTCGTAAACATAATAATTTAATTATCTAACTCCTAACTCACCCAATAATATGAAAGGATAAGCCTTAAGATTTTTGAAGTTTACCTGAAGTTTTTCCTTCAACCTTGTCGGTGGTTCTTAGAATCAAGAAGAAGAGGCGTATGCGGTTTTCGTATAATCAAATAATGTTAACCCTATTTATCATATACTAATTATAAATATGGTAATATGTACCCACTATTTATTTTAATGTTATTTTCTAATTTAACCATCAACTAAGTATATTATTAAAACTACCCCCCTAATTTCATAATTATAATTACGAATAGTCCAAAACACCCCGTTAAATCTATCAAAAAATATTTATCAAGAAAAAAGTTCAAGTGCTCAAACCGACTAAATGGGTTTTTACAATTAATAATATATATTAGATTGAAAATAAAGAATAAATCAAATTGATTACAATATTTTTAAAAATATATATTTTATAAGATGTTAAAAGTAACTTTACAAATAAAATGAAAAGTATGATATATTTGTATTTAAAGTAAGCTAAAAATGTTGATTAGATTATAAAAGTGTAGTTCTTCATTAGAATATATAATCTAATCTGTACTTTTACTTGATTTCAAACATATTAATCTAAATATATGTTTGATGAGGACAATCTACGGTAACATGATCATCACATATATTTCATTTTAAAAATTTTAAATTGTATTTTTAAACTTCATTAAAATATTTTTGTTTTCAATTGGTAAATTTCCTCTACAAGTTACATGACTTTTCTAAAAACTATAAATTATATGATTTTTCTAAAACTAAATCTATGACACAAATAAAATAGACATTAACTCATTCTTGATTTCATTCACTCTTTAATTCTCTCCCCTCTCATGTCTTATATCAATAATTTTTTGTCCTTTATCTTTTTATTTGCGTCCTAAATATTATACACTCTGGTAGATATCTTATTAGAATCAATAATGCAGTTTCTTTTTCAACATTAAGAACTACATTTCGATCAATTCTCTCTATAATGACTCAACTTTTAGAAAAAAAATATTCAATTAATCCACACTTTTCAAACACCCTAATGAATCTGTAACATGTTAAATTTAATATCAATCACAATTGCTTTTCTCAAAATGCTTAATTCAAACGGAATGCAACCAGTGAGATAGCTCTTCAAGAACAAAATTCTCAACAATTTCAGAAGCATGTTATGTCATTTCCTTGGGTTATCTTCGGACTTTTCAATTTCATGGCATTACTTCTTTTTTTCATTGGATTCTAGAGATAATTTTTGAAGTATCTAATTTACTTGATTTCTCTTTTTATGTATAATCTCAAAACTTCACGTAATATATATGTCATTATATAATTTATTGAAAAACATACTACTATTATTTTATCATAGTTAAAATAATTTAAAGCAACTTATATAATTACTATATTAACTAACCACATGTTAGATTACTGCAGTATATATTATATCAACTGTTGCTGATATTTTCAAATTCTCTTTCTTTGATATAAAACATTAATCCATCATGTTTATTAATTACTTTGTAAAAAATTATTTCTAATTATACAAAATTGTTCTCCTGATTTTAATAAATATTAAGACCAAAGTCAGACTTTTTCTCATCCTTTTATGATATATATATAGATATATATAGAGAGATAGAGGAATTATAGATATATAGATATATATATATATATATATATATATATATATATAGATAGATATATTAGATAGATATATATATATAGATATTATATAATATTATAATATATATATATATTATATATATAATATATATATATATATATATGTCACGACCCAAATCGAGCCGCGAGTGGCACCCACATTTATCCTACTATGTGAGCGAACCAACCAATCTAAACCCCAACATTTAAATATAATATAAACAGAAAGTAATGCGGAAGACTTAAAACTCATTAATGAACATTGATAAATAACTTCTAAAACTCAATAACTTTTATTATCCCCAAAATCTGGAAGTCATCATCACAAGAACATCTACCCTCAAATTACTAAATCTAAGAGTGTCTAAGAAGCTAAAATAAATAAACAGCTAGTCCATGCCGAAATTTCAAGGCATCAAGATATGAAGAGGAAGATCCAGTCCAAGCTAGAAGCAATAACTCACCCTGAAATCTGGCATGATGAAGACTGGCTAGAGTTGCGGTTGAGTTGAAGACGACGGCACGTTTGCTGCACTCCACAAATAATCAAGAAAACAAATACGAGTAGGGGTCAGTACAAGGCACAAGTACTGAGTAGGTATCATCGGCCAACTCAAAATAGAAAACAATATATATCAGATAATAACATAAAATCAACCATATTGCTCAACAGGTGAAAGCAACAAGTTCACAAATCATGTGTAACCACATCAAACACACCTATGAGAACTCAAGTCTCCATACCATACTCATTTGGGATATAGGTTCTTTTCATTCGAATTTATTAACATAATTTCAAGATTCATTATCTTTATTCCTCTTGTGTCGGTACGTGACACTCCGCTCCCCTACTACTATGTGTCGGAACGTGACACTCCGATCCCCTAATTCTACGTGTCGGTTCATGACACCCGCTCCACTAATCTCATTCTATTAATTCATCAAGCCTTCTTTTATACCAAGGCATCATCAATTTCATTACTTTAGTTCATCAAGCCTTCTCTTATACCAAGACATCATCAATCTCATTACTTTAGTTCATCAAGCCTTCTCTTATACCAAGGCATCATCAATCTCATTACTTTAGTTCATCAAGCCTTCTTTTATACCAAGGCATCATCATTAACAAGGTAAATTTAGGACTAGAGATTCAATAGCCTCATCATGCTTATTCATCACAATTATATATTCACATCATGTAAGCACACAATTAAGCATATAGAAGGTTTTATAATACTACCCAACACATATCATTAAAAGTCTACTACGAATAGCATAAAAACCATAACCTACCTCCACCGAAGATTCGTGATCAAGCAAGCAAATTCCCCAAGCTTTGCTATCCTCTTCGTTCTCTCTCTCTTGATCGATTCTCCCTCTCTTGTTCTTTCTATTTTTCTTATTCAAACCCCTTTTTCTTTTACCCTAATTAGCATATAATTAAGTATAAAAGATGATAAAATAACCCACTAATTATTCCAAGGTTACCTCCTTTAACCACCAAGTAATTGAGTTATTAATATTAAACCACTAAATTTATAATTATAAGCAGGAATAGTCCAAAACGCCCTTTAAAATATTACAGAAATCCGACCCAGCCTGGGATTACGCAACCTGTGACGGTCCGTCATGGCTTTGACGGTCCATCCTGCTGCTTCCGTCACAGAGTTCAGAGACTAGATTTTTACCAAGGGTCTGTGACGGTCCGTCGTGCCCACGACGGTCCGTCCTGCCATGTCGTTACGAAGTTCAGAGAGTCGATTTCAGTACCCAAATTTCAGAATTCTAAGTGTTTTGGAACGAGACCCCCTCGACGGTCCGTCGTGCCCATGACGGTCCGTCGTGGGTTCCGTCGACTCAGACAGTTTTTCCAGAAATAAAATCTGCTGCTCAAAACGACTAAACAGGTCGTTACAATAGATACCAATTTACCCATCGTTCGTCCTCGAACGATCACAAGAAGAAAAACAAGGGCGAAAAGGAGTACCTGAATCTGTAAACAGGTGTGGGTATCTTTCTTGCATATCAGCCTCCTTTCCCAAGTGGCCTCTTCAACTGGTCGATTCTTCCATTGAACTTTGATGGATGCAATCTCCCTCGACCTCAACTTGCGAATTTCTCTATCTAGAATGGCAACAGGCTCCTCCTCATAAGTCAAATTATCATCAAGCAGGACTTAATCCCAACGAATGATGTAGTTCCCATCCCCGTGGTATCTTTTCAACATAGACACATGCAATACTGGATGCACTCCTGACAGTCCTGGAGGTAAGGCCAATTCATAAGCTACCTACCCCACACGCTTCAAAACTTCAAAGGGACCAATATACCTCGGACTAAGCTTACCTCGCTTACCAAACCGCATCACCCCTTTCATGGGCGAAACCTTCAGCAAGACTTGCTCACCCTCCATAAACTCCAAGTCCTAACCTTCCGATCTGCATATCCTTCTTTGCCTACTTTGAGCGCTAAAAAGCTTTTCTTGAATGCATTTCACTTATCTAACGATTCCCTCAGAAGGTCAGTACCCCAAGGTCTAACTTCAAATGCATCAAACCACCAATGGGAGACCTACATCTTCTCCCATACAGTGCCTCAAATGGGTCCATGTCAATACTTGAGTGATAGCTATTGTTGTAGAAGAACTCTGCTAAGGGTAAGAAGCTATCCCAATGGCCACCAAACTCTATCACACATGCACGAAGCATATCCTCCAACACTTGAATCGTTCGCTCAGACTGACCATCGGTCTGAGGGTGAAATGCGGTACTAAGATCCAACCTAGTACCCAACTGAGCATGCAATGTTTTCCAAAACTTAGAAGTAAACTGCGTACCTCTATCTGATATGATGGAAAGTGGAACTCCATGCAATCGCACAACTTCCGAGATGTAAAGTTTGGCTAACTTCTCTGCATTGTAAGTCAACTTGACGGAATGAAGTGAGCAGACTTAGTTAACCTATCAACAATTACCCAAATGGAGTCATACTTACCCATTGTATTTGGAAGACCAACCACGAAATCCATTGCAATTCTCTCCCACTTCCATTCAGGAATGGGCATTCTCTGAAGTGTTCCTCCGGGCTTCTGGTGTTCATACTTTACTTGTTGACTATTTGGACATTTGGCAACAAAATCAACAATGTCGCGCTTCATTCTACTCCACCAAAAGTGTTGCTATAGGTCACAGTACATCTTGGTTGCACCCGGATGTATAGAATATCCGGAACTATGAGCCTCTGTAAGAATAGTGTGTATCAAGTCATCAACACGGGGCACACATACCCTTCCCTTAATCCTCAAAACACCTTCCTTATCAATTATCGCCTCTTTAGCCTCTCCTCGCAACACCATATCCCGAATTCAGCTTTGTTTCATCATCACACTGTTTTCCCTTGATCTTGTCAAGAAAGAAAAGAAGATCTCGCCTCTACACAAGCTAAAAATCCTCCCTTCTCATTTACTTCTAGCCTCATAAAGTCATTAGCCAAGTTTTGGATTTCTCTAGCCAACGGGCGTTTAGAAACTTGCAAGTGAGCTAGACTTCCCATGCTTCCTGCCTTTCTACTTAAAGCATCTGCCACAACATTAGCTTTTCCGGATGATACAGATAGTGATATCGTAGTCCTTCAGTAGTTCCATCCATCTCCTCTGTCTCAAATTCAAATCTTTCTGAGTAAAGACATACTGTAGGCTACGATGATCCGAATAGACTTCACACTTAACCCCATACAGATAGTGCCTCATTGCTTAATGCAAATACTACCGCGGCCAACTCCAAATCATGGGTCGGGTAATTACGTTCGTGCACCTTTAATTGCCTTGAAGCATAAGCAATTACGTTCTTCTCTTGCATTAGCACTGCACCCCAAACCCGAATAGGATGCATCACAATAGACAAGAAATTCTTACCTTCCACTGGCAGGTAAGGATTGGTGCAGTAGTCAACAAGGTCTTGAGTTTCTGAAAGCTTTCCTCACATTCGTCCGACCATACAAATGGAACATTCTGCTTAGTCAAGTTCGTCAATTGGGAAGCAATGGAAGAGAACTCCCTTGACAAATCGACGGTAATAGCTAGCTAAACCACAAAGCTCCTTATTTCTGACACATTAGTAGGTCTTACCCAATTCTTCACTATCTCAATCTTAGAAGGATCCACCATCACTCCATCCTTAGAAAACCACGTGCCCAAGGAAGGACACTGAATCTAGACCAAAACTCACACTTGGAGAATTTGCATAAAGCCTTTTCTCCCTTAATACTTAACACAATTCTCAAATGCTCCTCATGTTCTTTCTTGCTCTTTGAGTATATCAGTATATCATCAATAAATACGATCACAAGAGATCCAGATATGGCTTAAAAATCTCGTTCATCAAGCTCATGAAAGCAGCAGGGGCAGTCGTAAGACAAAAGACATCACTACAAATTCGTAATGCCGATACCTGGTTCAAAAAGCAGTCTTTGGCACATCCGTTGCCCGTATTTCCAATTGATGATAACCGGATCTCAAGTCAATCTTAGAGAAGAACAAGCACCTTGTAACTGATCGAACAAGTCATCAATGCGAGGAATGGATACTTGTTCTTAGTAGTTACCTTGTTCACTGCGGTAGTCTATGCACATCCGAAAACTCCATCCTTCTTCTTCACAAACAAACACCGGAGCACCCCAAGGAGATGCACTTGGTCTAATGAAAGCCTTTGCTCAACAACTCTTGAAGTTGGGCCTTTAACTCTCTTAACTCCGCGGGAGCCATTCTATAAGGGGGTATAGAAATGGGGCGAGAGTACCCGGTTCCAGATCGATGCAAAAATTAATAGTTCTATCCGGTGGCATACCAGGAAGATCTGCAGGGTAACACATCCAGAAACTCACGGACTACCGAAATCGACTCAATTGAAGGTACTTCGGTAGTGTCATCCCTGAGATGTGCCAAGAAAGCTAAACACCCCTTACTAATCATTTCTTAGCACGAAGAAAGGAGATGATACGAACCGGAGTGAAGTGTAGTCGCCTCCCACACTAATGATCTGTCCCAGGCTTGGATAACGTCATGTTTTAGCTTACAATCCAAGATAGCAAAATTCGGAGGAAAGCCAAGTCATACCCAGAATTACATCAAAAATCAACATTTCTAAGATAACCAAGTCTACATAAGTATTGTTCCCCACAAAAGTCACCAAACAAGACCTATATACTTTTTCAACTATCACAGACTCACCCACCGGAGTAGACACACGAATAGGTATGTCAAGCAATTCACAATGTAAATTAAGACCAGTAGCAAATGAGGAAGATACATATGAAAATGTGTAGCCAGGATCAAATAATACAGAAGCCATGCAATCACAAACCAAAAGATTACCTGTGATGACAACATCAGATGTCTCCGCTTCAGACCGCCCGCGGAAAGCGTAATAATGAGCCCTATCACCTGTCTGCCCGTTGCCCCTACCATGTTGTGCTGTAGTGGCTCTAGTTTGCCCATCACCCCGGCCGTTTTGGTGACCACCATTACCTCGTCCACCACGTCATCCAGAATAACGACCTCTACCATGACCACCTCTACCTCTAGCTATTGGGGGTCTTATAACTTGTTTTGGACAATTCCTCCTAATATGTCCAGTCTCCCCACATCCATAACACTCTCTGGAGTCAAGCATAGGTCTCTCAGAGAAGTGTTGACCGGTCTGAGGTGGACCCCAACTACAGTCTGTAGTGAAGACTGAATTGGTCGGACTGAGTAACCTCCTGAACCCTGTCCTCTAGAGTAAGAACCATTAAAACTCACCTCCTTTTCGAAACCTTTTTGATGTCGATGCCATGGTGAAGTCATCTGGCTTCACTCCTTCCACCTCTATCCAAGAGTCTACAACTTATTGAAAAGGTGAAATCCGCAATTCTGACCTCAACCCCTTCACGAAACGGCGAATCCGCTCTGGTGGACTGAAACAAAGTTGGGTGGCATACCTGGATAATGCACGAAACTTAGCCTCATATGTAAGTAACCGACATCCTACCTTGCTCTAGGCTCAAGAACTCATATCTTTTCTATCCTCAAAGTCCGGGGGATATACTTCTCCATAAACAAGCTAGAGAATGATGCCCAAGTCATAGGTGGTGCCTCTGTTGGTTGACACTCAACATGTGACGCCACCACATTTTGGCGTTCCCTTGAAACTGATAAGTCACAACTCAACACCAAACCGTTCTACTATACCCATCTTGTGTAGTAGCTCATGACAGTCAACCAGAAAATCGTAGGCATCCTTAGATTCAGCACCCTTGAAGACTGGAGGTTTCAATTTCAAGAACTTACTGAAAAGTTCATGCTGATCATTTGTCATTATAGGCCCTGTAGTCAGACGAGGAAACGTAACTATTTCCAATGAGGCATCCCTGCGGGGAGCCATAGTAGCTGCATGTTGTACCTCCGGAAGCTGAGGTGCTGGTGCAGAAAACACTGGAGGTGTCTGGCCCTGATCAGATAACCCGCTAAGATAAGCAAGAACCTGATTGATCATCTCTGGGGTAGGTTGGGGTGGCAATTCCTCATTCTACTTGTTCATTCTCCCCTTCCTCACCCTCTCTTACCACTTCCTCAGTTGGTGGAGGGTCACCGCCCTAGTACCAGATGGGCTAGGTGCTTGTCCTCTTCCTCTAGAGGACGTCCTCCCATGACCTCTTCCACAGCCTCTCGCCACTACTCCTAGAGCTCAGCCTACAGCCCCAGTGGCTGGCTCAGACGTTCCTGTCTTGCCGGTGTTGGTGTTGGTGCAGTCGTTGCTCTAGTTCTAACCATATGCGAAATAGAGGTGAAGATGGTCAGATACCAATTTGTATCACCTAGATACAATTGGATCCAAGTAATAGCACGAAAGAAAGAAAGAAAAAATGGAATTTTCCTAAAGTCCTATAGCCTCTCAAAGAAAAGTAAAAGGCGTCCCCCTACCGTTCCTTAAGACTCTACTAGACTCGTTCTTGTGTGATGAGACCAACGAACCTAACGCTCTGATACCAAGTTTGTCACGACCCAAATCGAGCCGCGAGTGGCACCCACACTTATCCTACTATGTGAGCGAACCAACCAATCTAAACCCCAACATTTCAATATAATATAAACAGAAAGTAATGCGGAAGACTTAAAACTCATTAATGAACATTGATTAAATAAATTCTAAAACTCAATAACTTTTATTATCCCCAAAATCTGGAACTCATCATCACAAGAACATCTATCCCCAAATTACTAAATCTAAGAGTGTCTAAGAAGCTAAAATAAATAAACAGCTAGTCCATGCCGAAATTTCAAGGCATCAAGACATGAAGAGGAAGATCCAGTCCAAGCTAGAAGCAATAGCTCACCCTGAAATCTGGCGTGATGAAGACTGGCTAGAGTTGCGGTTGAGTTGAAGACGACGGCACGTTTTCTGCACTCCACAAATAATCAAGAATACAAATACGAGTTGGGTCAGTACAAGGCAGAAGTACTGAGTAGGTATCATCGGCCCAACTCAAAATAGAAAACAGTATATATCATATAATAACATAAAATCAACCAATTGCCTCAACAGGTGGTGAAAGTACAAGTTCACAAATCATGTTAACAAAATCAAAACACCTATGAGAACTCAAGTCTCCACAACCATACTCATTTGGGATATAGGTTCTTTTCATTCGAATTTATTACATAATTTCAAGATTCATTATCTTTATTCCTCTTGTGTCGGTACGTGACACTCCGCTCCCCTACTACTATGTGTCGGAACGTGACACTCCGATCCCCTAATTCTACGTGTCGGTTCGTGACACCCGCTCCACTAATCTCATTCTATTAATTCATCAAGCCTTCTTTTATACCAAGGCATCATCAATCTCATTACTTTAGTTAATAAAGCCTTCTCTTATACCAAGGCATCATCAATCTCATTACTTTAGTTCATCAAGCCTTCTCTTATACCAAGGCATCTTCAATCTCATTACTTTAGTTCATCATGCCTTCTTTTATACCAAGGCATCATCATTAACAAGGTAAATTTAGGACTAGAGATTCAATAGCCTCGTCATGCTTATTCATCACAATTATATATTCACATCATGTAAGCACACAATTAAGGCATATAGAAGGTTTTATAATACTACCAACACATATCATTCGTATTAAGAGTCTACTACGAAATCATAAAAATCATAAACCTACCTCCACCGAAGATTCGTGATCAAGCAAGCAATTCCCCAAGCTTTGCTATCCTTTTCGTTCCTCTCTCTCTTGATCGATTCTCCCTCTCTTGTCTTTCTATTTTTCTTATTCAACCCCCTTTTTCTTTTACCTAATTAGCATATAATTAAGTATAAAAGATGATAAAATAACCCACTAATTATTCCAAGGTTACCTCCTTTAACCCCCAAGTAATTGAGTTATTAATATTAAACCACTAACTTTATAATTATAAGCAGGAATAGTCCAAAACGCCCTTTTAAATAATATTTACAGAAATCCGACCCAGCCTGGGATTACGCAACCTGTGACGGTCCGTCCTGCTGCTTCCGTCACAGAGTTCAGAGACTAGATTTTTACCAAGGGTCTGTGACGGTCCGTCGTGCCCACGACGGTCCGTCCTGCCATGTCGTTACGAAGTTCAGGAGAGTCGATTTCAGTACCCAAATTTCAGAATTCTAAGTGTTCTGGAACGAGACCCCCTCGACGGTCTGTCATGCCCATGACGGTCCGTCGTGGGTTCCGTCGACTCAGAAAGTTTTTCCAGAAATAAAATCTGCTGCTCAAAACGACTAAACAGGTCGTTACAATATTAATATATATATATATATATATTATATATATATATATATATATATATACTATATATATAATATATATATATAGAAGAGTGAAGTGGTAGGACGATCAAGGGTAAAAAAGTAAATTTATACTAATAAAATCTATTAATAAAGATAGCAAGAGAAACAAATAATTCTAGAAAACATGTCTATGTATATATATGAAATGAATGATGATCAAGGATAAAAATGTAATTTCATACTTACAAAAATCTACCAAGTAATAATAACAAAAAATTAAAATAGTTCTAGAAACATCTTTGATTAATGTTATTTCTATCAACACATTTGTTATCACTTCACATTTTTATGAGTTATTGTGATATCTATTCATTACTCTATTTAATTATTAGTCTAATTAATTCCTAATAATTTATATTTATTATGCTACCAAAAAAGGCCTACTTTAACATAAAAATTCATACTAAAATATATAGTTAATTATTTCACCTTTATTTGAGTCTAATTAATGTACCTAAAAAAAAACAAGTATGACAAATTAATAATAATATTAGATTGAAATTAGAGAATAAATCAAATATATTAATATATATATATATATATATATATCTATATATATATTTAAAAGATGTTAAAAAGTAACTTTACAAACAAAATGAATAGGATGATATATTTGTATTTGAAAGTAATTAAAATGTTTACTAAATATAAAAGTGTAGTTCTTCGTTAAAAATATAGAATCAAATCTGTACTTTACTTGATTTCAAACATATTAATCTAAATATGCGTTTGATTTTAAAAGTTAAGGACAATCTAACGGTGATATGATCATTGTATATATATTTTTCATTTTAAAAACTATAAATTGTGTATTTTTAAACTTCATTAAAATATTTTTTTCAAGTGGTAAATTCCTCCACAAGTTTACATGACTTTTCTAAAACTACAAATTATAAGATTTTTCTAGAACTAAGATTATAACACAAATAAATAGACATTAACTCATTCTTCATTTCATTTGCTCTTTAATTCTCTCTCCTCTTATATCTGTAACGACCTGATTAGTCGTTTTGAGCAGCAGATTTTTTTTCTGGAAAACTGGCTGAGACGACGGACCCCACGACGGACCGTCATGGGCACGACGGACCGTCGAGGGGGTCTTGTTTCAAAACACTTAGAATTCTGAAATATGGGTACTGAAATCGACTCTCTGAACTTCGTAACGGAATGGCAGGATGGACCGTCGTGGGCACGACGGACCGTCACAGACCCTTTAATGGAAGAGAGTCTCTGAACTCTGTGAAGGAGCAGCAGAGAACGGACCGTCGCAGGCACGACGGGCCGTCACAGGTGCGTAATCCAGGCTAGGTCGGATTTATGTTTAGGTTTTAGTTTTTTTAAGGTACTTATTAAAGGGGCGTTTTGGACTATCCCTGCTTATAATTATAAAGTTAGTGGTTTAATATTAATAACTCAAATTTCGAAAGAGTAACTGGGGTTTTAGGGGTTAATTCCTCATCTTTTGTACTTAATTCTATTGCTAATTAGGGTAAAAGAAAGAGGGGTTTGAATAAGAAAAAAAGAAAGAACAAAGAGAGGGAAAGAGAAACGATCGGAGAGAGGAGAGAAACGAAGAGGAAAACACAAAGCTTTGGGAAATTGCTTGCTTGATCACGAATCTTCGGTGGAGGTAGGTTATGGTTTTTATGATATTCGTAGTAGACTCTTAAAGTCGAATGATATGTGTTGGTAATATTATCTTTTCTATTCTTCTATGCTGTATTGTATGCTGCATGAAATGTGATTATATAATGTGATAAAATAAACATGATGAAGCTATTGAATCATAAATCTTGAAAACCCTAATCTCTTTGTTAATGATGATGCCTTGGTATAAGAGAAGGGCTTGATAAACTAAAAGTATGAGGTTGATGATGCCTTGGTACAAAAAAAAGGATTGATGAATTGATAGAATGAGATTAGTAGAGCGGGGTCACGAACCGACACGTAGAATTAGGGGATCGAAGAGTGGTCACGTTTCGACACATAGATTTAGGGGATCGGGTGGTCACGGAATCGAACGTAGAATTAGGGGATCGGGTGTCACGAACCGATACGTAGAATTAGAGGGGATCGGAGTATCACGTTCCGACACATAGAATTAGGGGATCGGGTGTCACGAAACGACACGTAGACGTTAGATGTTAGGGGATCGAGTGTCACGTTCTGACACATAGTAGTAGGGGAGCGGAGTGTCACGTACCAAGACAAGAGGAATAAAGAAATGAGGGAGCGGAGTGTCACGTACCGACACAAGAGAATAAAGATAATGAATCTTGAAAGATGTTTTATACTCAATCTAATGAACCCTAATTCCCAAATGAGTATGGTATTAAGGCTTGAGTCCTCATGTGTGAACTTGGCGGTACTTACTTATGATTATAGTACTTGTGTTGCTACATGTTGAGCATTGTAGTGATTTATGATATTATCTGATATATACTGTTTTCTATTTTGAGTTGGCCGATGATATCTACTCAGTACTTGTGTTTGTACCCTACTTGTATGTTTCTTTCTTTGTTATTTGTGGAGTGCAGCAAACGTACCGTCGTCTTCAACTCAACCGCAACTCTAGCCAGTCTTCATTAATCGGATTTCAGGGTGAGCTATGCTTCTAGCTTGGACTGGATCTTCCTCTTCTATCTTGATGCCTTGAACTTCCGGCATGGACTAGCTTTTTATTTATTTTAGCTTCTTAGAATACTCTTAGTTTAGTAATTTGATCATAGATGTTCTTGTGGTGATGACTTCCAGATTTTGGAAATACTAGTTGTTGAATTTTAGAAGTTATTGAATTGCTTTTCATTAAATGAGTTTAAGTCTTCCGCTTGTATTTTGTTCATTATGTTTAAAATGTGGGGGTTAGATTGGTTGGTTCGCTCACATAGGAGGGTAAGTGTGGGGGTGCCAGTCGCGGGCTCGGTTTTGGGTCGTGACAATATCTTATGTCAATAAAATTTTTTCGTCATTTATTTTTTATTTGCATCCTAAATATTATACACTCGGTGTAAACTCTTATTAGGAAAACCAATAATGCAGTTTTTTTCAAATTAAGAACTAGATTCGATCAATTCTCTCTATAATGACTCAACTTTCCAACAAAAATTCAACTAATCCACACTTTTCAAACACCCTAATGGATTAGTTAACATGTTACATTCAATAGCAATCACAATTATTTTTCGCAAAATGCTTAATTCAAAAGGAATGCAACCGGTGAGATAGCTCTTCAAGGACAAAATTTTCAACAATTTGATGAGCATGTTATATCATTTTCTTTGGTTCTCTTCGGAATTTCAATTTCATGGCATTGTTCTTTTTTTTTTTTTTTTGAATTGTAGAGATGATTTTTGAAGTATCTAATTACTTGATTTCTCTTTTATGTAACAATCTCAAAATTCACATAACAAATATGTCATTATATCTTTTATTAAAAAATATACTTTATATTATTCATTATTTTATCATAGTTAAAATCATTTTAAGCAACTTATATAAATTATTGTATTAACTACCTCATGTTAAATTACAGCAGCATATATATAAACTGTTGCTGATATTTTAAAATCCTTTTTCTTTGATATAAAACATTAATCCATCATGTTTATTAATTATTTTGAAAAAATTCTTTCTTTATTATACAAAATTGTTCTCCTTATTTTAATAAATATTAGACCGAAATCATAACTTTTTTTCATCATTTTATTACTTATAAAGAATGAGATGATTCATTATAATTTTCATCAGTCATTATTTTTATAAATATTATGTTTTATTGTTTTTTCCTATCATGTTTTTTTAAAAATATCATAATAATTTTTCTTTTAAAATTTAATCAAATATCTTTAAAGGTAAATAGACTCCGTCCTGACCAAAGACAAAAACTAATTGGGGTGGAGAGCTACAAAATGGGAAACATTATATCATTGTTGTATAATATGACAAAATAATGTTGCGCGAAGAAGAAATATACATATCCCAAATTACGAAAAATTGATATTATACTATTTTAGCACTCTTATCTCAATCAATGTTATTTCATCTCAGAATATTTTCAACATATCAATTGAACAATGAAAATGTAATCAATCAAAATAAATAAAATCAAACTTAAAAATTTTCAAGAAGACTCAATTTTCTAAAAAGATAAAACATGCAAGATTTAAGAGAGATTCAATACCCTATAACATATATTTAAATAGTTTTAAACTTTATGCTTACATTTACAATCTAATATATTTAATAAAAGGGATCAAATGAAACCCTCGACTGACAAATAGTTCCTGTATGAAAAGTAAGTAATTAGTCAAATCAAAATGTGTGTTTGTGTTTTGTTTGTTGTAAGGTTTATTAGTTGGAGGATAAGCATACAATTAAAGTGACTTTGGATATATCATATTTTTGTAACTTTAGGGAAGTTAATAGGCAAGTAATCTGATCCTACCAAGAAAGTTGTTCATTAATTTGAAGAAAGAATTTTAATATATACTAGATTTCAGGTGTCCATGTCAGCGCAGAGCCAACGTATGTTAGTTTTTTTTAATTCAGTGACACAAATGAAATTTGAAAAAGTGAACTAAATCTTTTATAAGTGTTTTTTTAAACAAAATATTTTAAATTGTTAATTTATGTACCTTTTGTGTCATTTTTGATTATATATGTACTCCATCTGTTTTATTTTATG
Source organism: Solanum peruvianum (assembly GCA_027705065.1). Taxonomy (NCBI): domain Eukaryota; kingdom Viridiplantae; phylum Streptophyta; class Magnoliopsida; order Solanales; family Solanaceae; genus Solanum; species Solanum peruvianum. The sequence continues at coordinate 53,754,466 of JAKWJD010001764.1, forward strand.
TGATTACAAGTGATTTTAGGTAAGTCAACGAAATTTAATATTGATTTCACATATTTTAGTTGTCATTTTATTGTGATTCATAGTGCTTTTAGTTCTTACTCATTTTTTCAAACAGTATATGCCATTTTTTTATGTTTGATAAAAATAAGGGAGTCCACCAAATTTCATTAGGTTTTTTAACTATTTTTTCTAAAAATATTATTTTACACTTGCATTTTTAAGCTTCTTCTTTATGTAGTTTTCAAATATGTAACAAATTAGAAATTAAGACGAAGAATTAAAGTTTCAAATCATTATATTTCTATATTAATGGTCACGACCCAAACCGAGCCGCGACTGGCACCCACACTTACCCTCCTATGTGAGCGAACCAACCAACCATCTAACCCTAACATTCGATATATAATATCAACAAAAGTAATAATGCGGGAACTTTTAAACTCATTGTAAAAACCAATTCAATAACTTCTAAAATTCAACATCTATTATTCCCCAAAATCTGGAAGTCATCAC